>VKOC01023292.1:0-11302 GCA_009364415.1 Spea multiplicata
GTATATGTGTGGATTGGTGTAAGTGTATGGATTGGAATATGTGTGGATTGGTGTATGTGTGGAATCTGTGGATTGGTGTATGTGTGGATTGGTGTATATGTGTGGATCGGTAAGTGTGTGAGAGTGATGGGTGTTATCATGGCTGTACCATTTCCAATGAATTTTTCATTATATAATTATGCTCTAAAGTACATCATAACTCCCGTCACTCTATACTGTTCCATACAGTGGCAGAGCTGGGAGATAGAGGCCTTGCACCCCCACTGCAGGACTCCTGAAAGGTAAGTGAACTTCAAAGAGGGAGAGGGTAGATAGTTAGGCGGGGGTAGATAGGGCAGAAGGGAGTGAGAAGGGGTAGATAGGGCAATCATACTCCTATCATGCCAAGTCTGCCAGTATATCCTGGAATCTGGGTATGCCTGGACATGATAGGAATGTCATTGCTGTTAACAATCATATATATATATATATACACACAAACCAAAGGGAGCGGCTGCACAGAAATATTGTTAATATACACAGGCTTTTAGTTGTCCGGGTGCTCCAAAAATAGCCAGATATATGTTACCAAAGAAAAAATGGGCACTCACCGGTCTTTGCCTTGAGAAAGGACCGGAGGTGGTCCGAAACGTTGGCCGTGCTGATTGAAATAAACTAGTGTTTAATGCACTTTACTGCAAAGACCCGTGAGTGCCCATTTTTTCTTTGGTTACATATATATATATATTTTATTAATATTGCTATTTAATTGTTTTGTCCTATTTTGGTGTGTTACTTACTTTAAATAAATGTGTTAGATTTTTTTTATGGTGTGGGGGGGTCATATTTGGTTTCGGCCAGGTAAATGCTGCATTTTCGGTTTCAGTCCAGAATTCGTTTCAGGGCATCCCTAAGCCAGACAATGGAGTGGTAGGCCTACACCACATCAATGTTTGGCTTAGTATATAGTGATAGGAGTTATGCTGCACTATTGTCAATGCCTGGCTCAGTGTATAATAACAGTAATGCTGTACTACCTTCAGTGTTTGCGCCGGTATATAATGATAGAAGCTATGCAGTTTTAAAGTGTATGTGGGGGGGGGTGCCACATACAGGATCCGCCCCAGGTGCCAAATACTCTAGGTACGCCCCTGGGGTGACCTAAAAGGAACACAAAGAATTGTCATACTTTATAGAACTAAATATAACACCCTCCTTGGATTTATGTTCAACAACACCCCCTGAGTAGAATATGACCCTACATGGATAGTTTTATTTGTTTTTTGCATCCTTAGGCACTACACTTAATAATAATAATAATAATAATAATAATATTATTAAATTATTGGATTAGGGCAAAAGGTTACTTTTTATAAAGGTGTTTGAAAGGGAATTATTTGTATGTGAGACTTTGATATTTTAAATATATATATTTAATTATATTAGTTATATTATGATATATAATATATATATATATGACTGTGTGTGTGTATGTCTGTCTGGGTATGTTTAATTTGACTAATTAATTTTTTTACCTCCTATAAAGGAGCTGGCAGGGTAATATATATGCAATGCACTTACTATCCAAGTTAACACAATCCATATTAAATCAATGAGATTGAGAGAAATGGATTAATATAAACAAAAAATAACATATTACCAATATAACAAAATAAATCTAGTTTAAAAACAAGTTTCACACTGGTCACACCCTGTAAAATCATGCACACTCCATGTATTCCATGTCCATAATCTGTACAAAGTTCTATTTGTCGTAAATCTGACCTTAAACCTATCTTACTATGTAGGTGTCGGCAGTCACTATTTCCTTGAATGGTGACTCTAGAAGTCATTAGATAAATCTGCTATACAAACAATGTGTTAATACAATATGAATATTTGGGGGAGGGGAGTTCACATTAGCATATACATCAAATAGGTTACATTTGCTCAATCTATCTGCCACTCCACTGAGATGGTGTAAAACAATGCTATGTTTCTGACTTTGTGGGAACAGCTTGGGAAGGGCCCTTTTCTATTCCAGCATGACTGTTTCCCAGTGATCAAAGCAAAGACATGGTTGGAAGAGTTTGGTGTAGAAGAACTTGACTGGCCCACACAGAGCCCTGACCTCAACCCAATCAAACACCTTTGGGATGAACTGGAATGGAGATTGCAAGCTAGGCCTTCTCATCAAACATCAGTGCCTGACCTCACAAATGTTCTACTAGATGAATGGGCAAACATTCCCACAGAAACACTCCAAAATATTGTTGAAAGCCTTCCCATGTATATATGTATTTCAGAAATAAATATCAAGTGAACATGCATGAAAACTAAACATTACCGCACCGGGGACAAGCTGTTCCAAAACTACAGTATGTGTGAATGAGTTCATGTTGCTTTTGTTAGTGATTCCATTATCTCTATTGATTTAAGTACTAGGTCATTGTGCAGCAAAAAGTACTGATGTAGACAGCACGTGCTGGTATAAATATAGACAGCAACAGAAACCGCTTCACACATCAAAATACTAGAAGCTGTTACCACAATATGAGAAGGTGATAAGATACCGCACACAAAGAGGTTTCCCTTACCAAGAAAAAGGGAAAAAGTGCTTTACATATATTTTAAAGGTTCAGTGTACTATAGCCAATACAGGCTCCGGGCAGAGTTTTATTATGGTTAGGCACTGTCCTAGTCATCCCCAGAAACTACCTTCATGGAGGCCATCCTCTATACTGAGCTTCAGAACATGAACACCTCAAAAGGACATGCGGTGTCTGGTACAGCATAGTCTGGAGACTAAGCTCAGTTCTCCATAAATGGGCTTGTTGGGCAGATCAGTGATCTCTCTTGTAACTGGCCCATTGAGCAGCATTGCGTCAGGGAGCCTGATTGCCCAATAGGGTGATCTGTCTCCCAGTATGAGGCAGAATAGCTACTTTGGTCTACCTTGGACCAACCGTTCTTGGCATAGTTGGCCAAAGCCAATATATATCACTGTCAACCGGTCATGAAATAGGTCTAGCATCATATACAGTAATTATATATATATAAAATCGGGTGTAATTGTGGGTATTTTTACATGCGGCCGAGGTATCTCAAGAAGTATGTTGTGTTTCTGCCCACAGTGCTCGTGAAAGTAGCCCAAAGGGACTAAATCCTCATCAGCTAGCGAAATGCAAGGAGATCCTTGGTAAATGGTGAACAAACAAACACTCATGTTTTCAGCACGTTTTCCATTTCTTTTGTTTCTGCTAAACCAGGGGATTAACCTACAATGTTAAGTGAAGATTTCAAAATTACCTACTTGCCTTTAGGGTAAAACTTAGAGCTTTTTAAAAAAAACAAAAAACCTCTTGTTTTCTCTGTTAGTACCCTCTAAATTAAATATTATTATTCACAGTTCGAGGATAAATGTAGATTGCAATTCAATTTTCACCTATAAAGAAATTTAACATTTTATGATTCCCTCTGGGTTCTGTCCACCAAACTTCATGTCGTCTACCAAGTAACATAATAGGGGCAGCTCATGTGTACTTAAGATGAACCGCTGAACAGGAACTGAACAAGTTGCTCAAAGACAGACACAAAGTAATGTCCTTAATGATTCCACCTTGAACTTGTTACTATCAGTAAAAAAACCTGGTAAATGTAATTGAGATCTCTAGAGAAGATGGATCTAAACATTAGTACAATTTTGTTTAACTTTAGAGCACATACCATTTTGAAGCTTAGAATAAGGGAGGGTATGGAAGATGCTACTAAATTAATGATGTACTACAACAGGATAATATTCTCCAGCATGCAGGGCTGTAAAAAATGAATGAATGAATACAAAAGCAAACCCAAAAAGAGTAAAATAGATTTTTACTGAATATTCAAGTCTGTAACTGTCATCGAACGAAAGTGCTATCAAATTTAGCACCAGCACATCACTGGCTATAGGCACAACACAGATATCCAGTAACACTGTAAGGGTACATGGTAGGGTCTATTTACTAAAGGAAGAGTTGACAAAAGTTTGCTGGAGAGTTCTACTTTTAGCTCAATTGCTTTATTATTCATTATGAAGGGCCAACACAAGCAAGTTCACCCAGTAAGGAGGGCGAAGAAGTCTCCTGATTTAACCATACACCATTCAGCCATAACATTCTGACCACTGACAGGTGACGTGAACAACACTGATAATCTTGTTATCATGTCAGCTGTCAGTAGGTGGGATATATCAGGCAGCAAATGAACATCTTGTCCTCAAAATTGATGTGTTAGAAGCAGGAGAAAATGGGCAAGCGTAAGCATCTGAGCGACTTTGACAAGGGCAACTTTGTGATGTCTAGACAACTGTGTTAGAACATCTCCAAAACTGCAGCTATTGGGGGGTGTTCCCCGCAGTGGTCAGTACCTATCAAAAGTGGTCCAAGGAAGGAAAAGCGGTGAATCGGCGATAGGGTCATGGGTGGCCAAGGCTCATTGATCCATGTGGGGGCAAAGGCTGGCCCGTGTGGTCAAATCTAACAGACCATCTACTGTAGCTCAAATTTCTGAAACAGTTGATCCTGGTTCTGATGTCAGAACACACAGTGGATTGTAATTTGTTGCGTATGAGTCTGTAGACCAGTCAGGGTGCCCATGCTGGCCTCTGTCCACTGCCGAAAGTGCCTAAAATGAGCACATGAGCATTAGAACTGGACCACTGAGCAATGGAAAAAGGTAGCCTGATCTGATGAATCATTTTCTTTTACATCAAGTGGATGGGCAGGTGTGTGTGCGTTATTTACCTGGAGAACACATGTCACCAGGATGCATCCATGGAGGTCCCACCTCGCAACCTACAGGACATAAAGTATCTGCTCCTAACGTCTTGGTGCCAGATACCACAGCACACCTCCAGAGGTCTAGTGGAGTCTGTTTTGCGGGGGCAAAAGTGGGACCTACACAATATTAGGCAGGTGATCATAATGTTATGGCTGATCGGTATACATTATACAGGGCTAGCCAAGCTCTTCCTGCAGAAGACGCTGAATGAAGTTGGGCTTTTGTAATGTTTAGTGAAGTACAGGAGATGAAAGCACAACTTTCCTGGCAACACCCAAAAGTTACAACTGTCTTCTCCACTCATCTGCAACAATGTCTGCCACATTTTGAATGGTGCCACAAGTGATTTGCAGACATGTAGTCTGTAAACAAAATGTGTCTATTTTCATTTCAAAGAACAAAGCACCCAAGGAAGTCGATTTTATTGTCATTATGTAATGACGATATGTTATATGTCCATGATATGTACTGTAATGCAGGGTAGAAGTAGAATGCTTCAAATTATGCAATTAGATTGAAAAAAGAAACATTATCTCTTGTGCTTCATCAGTCAAGAGGCTATGATATGAAACTGGTAGGACTAAAATAGAAGAGAAAGACCTCTATTCTGAAACATCTTCCCAGTAGAAATAACACGGAATGGATATTAATCCCGGAGAAACAAATGACCAACACTAGTAATGATGGTGTTTTGAGGCCCTAAAACAGGCAAGAAAATTGTTCTATGACCCAGATATATACGCAGGAGTTTTAATCTGACAGCTAATAAGACACACACGATTGGGGAACTTAACCCTCCTACAATGTAACAGCGCGTAGGAGAGCACTTGAGTTTATATCATGCTATTATGTACCGAATCAGGCTACATGTTTAGTCTATACTCTTCTTCTGCTCCTTCTGTATAATGCCTCCTGCCATCATTCACGTCCCACACACAAAGACAACCAAAGTCCACTTGCAGGGAATAATTTAGAGATCATCACGTATTGCCTGACAAACCTATAATTAAAAAAAAACAAAACTCTATTTGCAAATACAATAGTGCTAACTCTACATTAATACTGTTTACTTATACACACATTTTTTTGCGATTTCCTAGTTTCATTCTATCACCGTTCATAGCAAGTTACCCAGAAAACCTAAAAACAGCCATGAGGAACTGATAGTTCAATTATAATCAATTGTCAATTTTAAATATTAGTCTGGATATAAGTAATAGAACCAACTGAGACGTATTTAAATAGTTTATCTGCCAGACACACAGTATTTATATCTTCTACAGGAAATTCCGGCATTATAATAGATGGTTTCACAAATGACAGGAGCCCTTATAGCATGCAAATAAACTGGAGATTATAATCTAAGATATCGGGAAAAGTCATAAACCAGGGTCCATACCATAGCCTGTGATAACTTTATATTGGACCCGTCATAAAATCCATTAATTCAGTTATTTGTTCCCAGACATCTTACTATGAAAAAAAGTAACGTCTGATTTACTATAGCGTCCAAAACAATTACAGCAAAGCAAGAACAAAAGGCAGCTCTTAATTAGGTTAATAATCAATCAATCTGGAAGCTTTCTAATCGGAAGCTCCAAATTATTTAAAAAAAAAATATTTTTAAACAATGCAAAAATAAAATCCATGGTTAAAGATACAATAGCTACAACAAACTTGGGGTGTGTAAAAAAATAAATAATAACGTAAACGCAAGATTTCGTAACATATTTCTCAAAGTGCCAACACAACGTAACAGCAGCTATTTCATATTCATCAATTAGAGGCGCAGATGACAAGGTAAGAAACGTTGACACTTAAGGTGATGCTGGGGTTTATGCATCTGGGTGATATATTCAGTTTACAAAAATACTGATTAGCAGAGGGCTATAAATAGACACAGCGAGGAAATCTAAGGAAGCCAGTCTGCCTGTCTGTCTGTCTGCAGGCCTTATATACATGTATTCCAGAAGCCATGTTAAATAGAAACCGTGTACAATTGAAATCACCACAATTGGAAGCCCCTTTACCCCAACACCAGCACCGACAGTGACAATAGCGTTGCCTCCCCTACCTTTCAGCGATGCTGCTATGTTTAACGTTAGAGGCTTTTTACTCCCAAAGGCAGCGCCGGGAGGTGGAATATAAAAGGGAAGCCGTGACGTTGGGATGAACAGACGTTTAGGGCAACACAAGTGTAAAAGCTCCTTTTGCAGCCGCTCAGCAGGAAAAAGCAGAGACAGGAGAGAGAGAGAGAGAGAGGGAAGGAGAAAAAAAAAAAAAAAAGATTAGAAAGGGGGGGAGAAGGGGGGAGACAGGGAGGGAATGGGAGGGGTAAGGGAGAGACAGCTACTCATTTAGACAGTCTTTCTAGCAGGCCTTCCTAATGCAAGGCAGAAACACAGCTGTGACACAAGCTTCTTAACCCTGGGAGCTGGAGATCTGCAGCTCTGGTTTACAGCTAAAGTTAAGCCGTGACACAAAGCAACGATAAGATCTGCCTTTAGGGAAAGCAGGTAGATGGCTGTGTTAATTACATTTAGGTAACCAGTGAGCATACCTGGGAACTTACTGCATGAGGTGACCCCAAGGCGCTTGAAATATTAACCCTTTAATAGTCCATCATGACGATTCTATGTAGTGACTCGTCCAATTGTGTTACACAAATCCTCATGGAAACTTGACTTGCCATTATGTAAAGATACACTTAATTGAGTCAACTGCATTTAAACCATACCAGTGGTACCAAAAGCACTAACTTGGAGTCTTAGATATATAATCTTGGCAGTGTAGAATAGAAAGGAGTCAGCTCCAGACTGTATGATCCTAAGAATCTGCCCTTGTACCCTGAGATTAGGGCAAAAACCCTTCCCAGGTATGCCAGTCAGGAAGAAGGGATTTCACAGGGAAAGAGTTAAAGTGGAGAAGGGATTTCACAGGGAAAGAGTTAAAGTCTGCAAGACTGCTGTGCTAAGCATACAACGAGAACTTGTTAAACCGAGGGTGGATCAGGATTCACTGTGTGAAAAAGTAAAGATCTATCCACGAAACTGGGAGTCTCTATAAAATAAAGTTAGATGAACTTGGAGGACACTCAGCAGTACAGGAGTATCCCTCAGACACATGAGGTGTGGATAATCTGACACCTGGAGTGCCACTGGTCACATAGTAGTAGCCACACTGTGAGGGTTTACTGTAGCCAGGGGGTGACCTTTTGCCCATAGTGCAAGCACAGCCGGTCCTACCACCCACCTGATCTGTAAAGGGATTTATTTTGTGTGTGCACAAGCCTAGGGGCCCCAAAGAGTCCTATCCACCATTGCTCTTCGGGGTTGGCTTTCATAATGCATAGGTTTTTCAGGATTCTGTGAAACTAGAGGTGGCCAAGATGACCCCAAGCTGTGCACAGGCTGAGTCCGAGTAACAGGCAACGGATTGAAAGGCCTTGGACACTGGAACCAAAAGCCCAGACATGAGCCATTTGAGCTTGCTTTAAAAGCGAGTCCAAGCCAGGTGTTGGGTTCAGGGCAACACTGGCTCATCCAGCCATAAGCGTTCCTTATTTCTTTCAGTGAAACTAGCAGAATGTATTTAGCATATGCATTCTCCACCAGCACCAGAGTTCAGACTTGAACTCTATTGGGACATGGCCCTGCCAATGGCACACTGAAAGGGGAGAGGTGACTGCATACTTTAGCTTTAAATTGTACAGCTCTGCGTAATATGTTAGAGCTGAATAAATAAGTAATAATAATAGTGAGCAGGGGTGGCAGAGATGGTGATTAGATGGCTTCTTTAGCATGGAACGTATATAAACAAATGTATCAGTGCTCCGATCTTAATGGATATCTGCCAGGCCCGGACTGGCCATCTGGCACACTGGGCCATCGACATCCAATACGACGCACCTACATTACCTCAAGTGCCTGGGCCAGTTCAGCCCTGATAGCTGCAGTATACATTTTCTATAGGCATACTCATTTAACACACGTAACTTAAATATTTAGTATAAAAGTACAGTCATGTAAAATATAATTGACTTGACCTGTCCTTTTAATGCACTGAGAAGAGACGTTTCACCTCACTGGCACCCTATTACAGTTTACTAGTTTAAAAGCCACATAAAAAGTATATTTCCCCATGATCATAAAATACAGTGTTTTATCCAGTAATGTAGGTTAGCATTCACAAAAATCTGTTTTTATCTCATTCTGTTCCAATAAATTTCCTTTATCTGCAGATCTGGTTGTTGCCAGTAGTGATATTTTGGGTTAATTCTTTATGGCAATGCGATTGTAGTATGATCCCCCATAGACTTTCATTAATCAGAGTGTCTGGCTGGGTTATTAAGACAGAACCATTCTATTGTTTATCATAAGGCTGCAGGATAAGGGAGCCAGAGTGTGTCTAATGAATTGGGCTAAGGTGAAAGAGCTAGAACACATACAAATGAAGAGCATGCAGCTGCTTGAAAACATTAGGTTATGCAATAACTAGAGCTGTCATAAAAATAAAACGGCAGAATGTTTGTAAAATTGTAGTTTTATTCTGATAACTTCACTTAAAAATGGAGGAAATTCCCTTTCAACAAATAAACCCCAAAACAGGAATTTTTTCATTGGAATAAACAGTTTATGTTGTAATTCTCAAATTATTTGTAGTCTTGCTCTGACATGTAGCTGCTGGAAACACGTATGCCTATCTTGGCACACTTTCAATTTTTGTAATGTGCTTTGTTTGGTCAGTTCCTCCTATAAGCAATGTATAAAACTGGCATGGAATTGCATGACCAATTAGTATGGATGAGAATAAGATTTGACAAGCGTGAATCTATTACTCATAATGATTTTTCTCTATACCCACGTGGTGTAGTCACCACCAGTGAACTCCAGTGCTGCCTAATTTCTACCTGGTTTAAAGCCTTTAATTCCTGACTAAGGACAGCTGTACAAATATATATATATATTTTGGAGCTGCCTGGAAAGCCTAGATTCTCCTCTGTCAGGATTGCTGGCTTCTTCTTGAGAGATCTACTGTAACGGAGCAAGCAGAAAATGTTTTTTTTTTTTTTTTTTCTTCATATTAGCAACTAATAATTATTATATATTTTTTTGCATTTCTATGAGCTTATCCAGAAAAAAAATTTCTTATTTGTGTCTGTACATCAAACATGTAAAGGGGCCATATGGTAGACATAACGAAGAGAACTCTGATCTTTAGGGCAAGTGGAAAAACCCTTAGGTGGTTAATAAACACATATAAAAAGGACTACAAAGTATTTTGATGTGCATTCTTTTTTTTTTGAGGCAGCATGGGGCATTGCTCACTTGTCCAGCCCACCCTAAATGTAAACGACGCACTGCAGTGGCAAATCAGCTGCACAAGCCCCAGGGCCATACTTAGTGCGAGGCAAAAGCCAACAGCAACCCCGATCACTTGCGCCCGGCCCTGTTGCTTACCTGTATGTGAGCAATGTCTCTTGTTCTGCCCAGGAGAAGCAGGAACCCAGCTGAATCACTAAATGTATGTCATGTCACATGACCCTGCTCCAATCTTGCTCCCCTCGTGGCGGGACAAGAGACGTTGTTCGCAAAGAGTACGAGCAATGGAGAGGGAAGCAGTGGCCCCTGCGGAAGTCTGTATGCAGCACAGAGAGATCCGCAGTTCAAGTAAGGGGGTGGGGGAGGGTGTATGAATGAGTATGCTGGAATGATTATCTGAATGAATGAGTATACGGGAATTAATGAATATATGTGAATGAGTATATGAATTGTGAATGAGTGAATTAATGAATATGTGTGAGCATGGATGTGTAAGTGGGAGAAAGCATGTCATCACAGGGAGTCAGCTTGAGGCTAGGATGCCACAGGCAGGCTATTTGGGGCAAAGGTGGCGAGTTCAGTGCTTCCAATCTGGGTGTTGGACAGAACCAGTGGATGCCAGGTTTGGCATGATACTAAAGGGGGTGCTGGCTGAGGGCATCACATAAATCAATACTAAAGGGGTCTGGGTGGTGGGATAAATATACAATGTGGGGCTAGCTGGGGGCAATATACAAGGGTGTGGGAGCATTAGGGTGACCACATCAGCCATGTTTTCAAGGACACATATAACTTTTACATATTGCTGACCAGCCCAGATAAGATGCTGCCCTGGAGTATGGGTGACGTATAGATTAATGAAAGGAACCAACTTGTTAGATATACATCCCCCATACTGCAGGGCAGCATTTTATCTGGTTTTGGCTGGGGGCGATACACAAGGGGCAAAAAACACAAAAGGGGGGTCAACAACAAAGCAGTGTTTTATTGTTGTAGCTTAGCCCATCCAGATGTGGGTGTCAGTGTGGAAGAGCTTGTCCTGGTGTGTGTATTTGGGCATTGGTGTGGCAGAGCCTGTCCTGATGTGTGTTTGGCTGTCGGTGTGGCACAGCCTGTCCTGGTGTGTGTGCGGCTGTCGGTGTGGCAGAGCCTGTCCTGGTGTGTGTGTGTCTGGGTGTCAG
>VKOC01023294.1:0-37919 GCA_009364415.1 Spea multiplicata
CTACGGTGTTACCAAGTGCGTTATTTGGAATCTATCTAGTATCTAAACAGTGACTGCATAGTTATGTGAAAACAAAATACTAATCTGGTTTAAATTTTAGATGAGATTACAAGATTGCAAATGTTAAATTACATAAAATGGAAATATTTAAGAACTGTATCCTCCAACAGAAAGTAATGAATACTGGTTCTTTTTTTAGATATGTGAATGAGAAGTTACATAAACAAACTTTATAAAGAAGTGAATCTCTTGTATAAACATTTGTATTTTGTATAAACATTTGTATTTAGGTTTTAATATACTCAAATTTATATGGAGCTTTTACTCTGGTCAAAAAGATACCGGTATATATGCGAGAATCCGGTCTGGTATGAAAGTCTCCATATTCATTGCAAGAACCTATGTATTTGCTTTATTTCCACAAATGCAAGTGGAATCGATGCCCTGGTGGAAGGAAGATGAGATGCAAGTTGGACGGAAGATGATACATATTTGCCATATGAACCCTGTGCCATGATCCCACGATTAACATTGGGTTACTCCACCCACACTACACATTGATTAGATGGACAGCTTGCAATCTCTCTCTTCATTCATTAATATTAGGTTACTTTGTTCACATTACATTTATTGGAAGTTAGGATTTTAATGAATTCTCACCAGTATATAATTTAGCTTATGACTAAGCACTATGTTGCAAAACGCTTTAATATTTCACTTGTTCTATTTTGTGCATGTACTTTACTCCATGCGGATTTACAAGTAAACCTTCACAAAAACTTGAGATCACTTTGATTTTTATTTTTATTTTTGTTTTACTTCCGTCTTATTTTCACAAATTAATTTAGTAAGTGGAATAGATGCTCTTGTGAAATGAACATGAGGTGCAAGTGGAATGGAAGATGATACAAGATATAACATTAATGTGATATTGTGAACATTCCTATTTATTGACATGAGCTAAAAAGGTTTAAGAATATACAAAAATTCTTGAAATTCAGTACATTATTTCATCAGCTATGAAAAAGTTTACACGTTAACTCCATTTTACTATAAGGAGAAAAATAAAAAGTCCAAAAGCAGATTTATGTCTATGCACTAAGCAAACAATGACAAGATTACAGTTGTGACAAATCAGACTCATACTTCGTCCAAACTCTGAGTCTCATCTCCTGTAGTTTTAAGAGGGGTTTCAAATATGCAGAGGTTCACGTGAATTTAACAACTTGTCTGGTCTCAGATATGAGGACACGGATATCCTTGCACAGTCCAAGATTCATATGTGTTAGTACAAGTGGAAATTGTGTTTCGCAGTATTAACAATTGAATTGAATTATGATCTAGATTAGACATTGTGAGTTTCAATTTTTCTAACAACCATATTGTACTTCCATGGCGTTTCCTTTATCTTTTAATAAGATTAACTTCTTGATTCTGTTTGACATGAAACCGTTGCGGCCCTGAAAGCTTATATAACTTTATATCATTTTCTTTATTGGCTCAATAAAAAGTATCAACTTCAATGAAAGACTCCATTTTGTTTTGGGACACCTCAAACACTGTTAAAATAAATGGGTTCCCTAACGTACAATATTTCATGCTCTCTATAAAATCTGTCCTATAACTTATTTATGGTATTGAAAATTAGTTTGAGAAGTTCATTTTTATTTAAGTTCAAATGTTTGAGCCATTAATCTTGTGAATTTTATTTTTTAGTTTACTTGTGGGCTATACTATTCCTCCCTTAATGTCTCTTTTTTGGTTATAAAAAAGGAACAAAAACCAGTGTTCAGTTTTATTTGTCATGGACCCTGTGGCAACCTGAGCAATAAATATTTGGGCAGTATTATGCTTAGTGGTGATGTATGAACATACAGATTTTCACCAAGATACAAGTTTAATAGATTAGCACTATATATATTTTTAACATATATTGGTATTTTTTTTATAGAGAAAAAATGTGCCTATTTCTGAGAACTACATTCCCATATAGGTACTGTTTTTAAAAGAAATTACAGAATTTGGGTGACACTTTAAATATTTTAACATAACACACACATGGAGAGAAACAAATATGAAGATATTTTAACATGTCGATGACACAAACACCACATTAAAATATTTAATGTATTTCCTAAAATCTTCGTACAATTCTAATAAATTATGATCTAGGGTATATATTACGATCTTCAATCTTTTGCTTACACTAACAGCCTGTACCTCTATGGTGTTGCCTTAATCTTTTAATAAGATTAACATCCTGCGCCAGGTGGTGTATGCTAATAATACAGCAGACATCAGGAAAAAAATTGGCTTCTCTAGAAAGAAACAATTGTCCTGACAACATCGCTTTTTTGTTATAAAAACTTTGATAATTAACTGCCCTGGGTCAAAAGGGCTGCAGTACCCTACACGAAACCCTTTCTCTTTAGATTATGTTGATGTAATTTTATAATTAAACTATCTGTAGCTATTTTCACAAAGAATATTACTGTCTAGTTATTCACATCCACAACATGTTTGTGCATCTTTATGTAGTAATTGTGGGCTTAATTGAATTAAGTTGTTATAATAGCAAAACAATGTGATTGTAATGCGAGTAATGCAATGTGACCCGTGGGCATTGTCTGAATGTACCTCATTTAGTCACCACTATTTAAAGTCCTTGATTTCATGTATTTTCTTTGTTGAGCCCTTATTTTAAATGTTAAATAATTCAAACATTTCCATGTATGCATCTGTCTAATACCGTGGTCTTCCGATGCCTTAGTCCTTATAGTTTAAGTTTAAAGAATAATAAATCCTATGCTTTTTATTTGCATTATTATCCTGTGACCTTTCTTGCTGCAACTGGGAAGATGCATTTGGAAAAAGTATATTTGATTTTTTGTGCACAGCTTAGCAGAAGAGGTTAATTAATTAAGAGGTAATTGGTCAGTTTAGTTCTGGGTATTATATATATATATATATTGTATATATATTAATATATAAATAATATATAATATATATATAGTATACATATATTTGTGTGGAATTCCAGGGTTTTACATACCATATTATTTTACATAGTAACAGTAACATCGATCACCCACGACAAAAGCTGGGGATCTATCTTTTTCACTGTCCACTCCTCTGGCACATTTACTGGATGTTATTATACTCTGGGTAAGTGCTTTTTATCTGTACCATCATACTTTTTTTACTTCATGGGCTGTTATATCTAATAAACGCTTCTGTAATTTTGCATTAGAGTATGCGTGGTTATAATAAGTGAAACAGAGCGTTTGACAAAGCGCGTGAGAGAGGGGGAAAAAACAACAACATGCATATGTAAATTCAGAGCTCTCTGCTTAATTTGTTTTATTGGGACCCCTCTTCACTTTCAGACATTGGTAAGAATTGACAAATGTAACAAAATTGGTTAAAATTAAAATTTGCATAATTCCGGATGCACAAGTACACATTTTAATTTAAAATCCAGCAGAATATGCCAGGTTGAAAAGGTTGTGAAAAGGTTACAGAAACTACACTAAATGTATCAGTGAAGTTGGTTATGTTTGTGTTTGTATGATAGAAAATAAAAATAGAGATTTATAACCATTATATGTCATAATGAAAAAGCTGTTGTTCCAGTAATATTTACAGTCTGAAGCGCTTCATTTTTTATTTCTTTTATCTGATGTGTATACCTAACAATACTAATTTATCAATGTTTCACGCTGTCAAACACACTTCTTTTTTCTATGGATTGTTACACAAGTGATCCTGTGTAAAAACATCTTCAATATTGTGAAATGGATGAAACTCATTTTTTTTTAATCTAGTCAAACTAAAGAAAGAAACTGTTAAGAAATACATTATGAATTTAATTGGGCTATGACATTTTGCCACAGGAAACATAATTGATTGCTATAAATAGACAAAATCATTCTGTCCACAGATCATGATGTTATAGCGTTATGTTTTTCTTTCACACATACTATGTGACTGTAGATATCCATTCATAAGAGGACTGGTAGCAGCATGCTGTTGCCGAGATTACCGTATTTGCTCGATTATAAGACGAGTTTTTTTTCAGAGCAAATGCTCTGAAAAATACCCCTCGTCTTATAATCGGGGGTTATCTTATAATCAGACCTCAAATAGGTCTGACTATGAGACTAAGATCCAGATCCACCGCAGCGCTGCAGGGGACCTGGATCCTCCGTACTCCCCCTCCAACTTACCGGTGCTTCTGATTCCCCGGTGTGTAACCGGGGCAGCGTGTAGACGACTACGCGATTCGCGTAGATGTCTACACGCTGCCCGGACAACATACCAGGGAATCAGAAGCACCGGTACGTTTGAGGAGGGGGGAGTGTTAAATGGGGGGCATAAGGCATTTCTGTAGACAGAGTGCTCTATGAAATGCCTTTTAACCCCCTTAATGCCACTCTGCCTCCAGAAATGCCTTTTCTTTTTTTCCTAAATTAATATTCAGATTTTGGGGGTCATCTTATAATCGAGCAAATATGTACTATTCAATTACACATGGGGTTTTGTTCAAATGCTTTGTGACACAAAAGCTTATAAAACAAAATGTACTGCTAAGAGGAAGGAAAATATGGGGTTGACACTAGCATTTATAAAATAAAATGTATTAATAAACAATATGCTGTACAATACTTAACAAAAGGACAACTGCAGTTCTTTGACATGAATGTCATAATGTATCCTTCAAGTGTTGGGGCCAAATTACAATCTGCTGCCACCAGAAACAAATTGCGTTGCAGACATTTTTTGGATTGTCCTGTGGAATCCTATTGGATTGTCATGGGCTGAAGATGAGGACTCCATGGTTTCACAGAGCATCACTGGATGGACTCTAAAACTTAAGGGACTTAGAGGTATAAGAGGTAGGTGGGGCTTTTGAACTTTACTAGAGTAGAGATTAAGGGAGTAAGCCATGGGATGGGGTCTGTGCCTTTGTTAACTTTTTTAGATGTTTTAACCCCCACCTCCAGAGGGCAGAGTGGGGGCAGGGGAGACTTTTTTTGTATTACTACCTTCCGCCAGGAAAGGGATGAGCGCTCAGGATGAGACTGGGATGAGGTCCTAAAATCCCAAGGCTTAACTCCCCGTCCTAAAATCCCAAGGTTAACTCCCCGTTATTTATAACCCCCATCCCCCTGAGTGATGAGCGAAGGGGGCTATTGCTGGGGCCCCTTCCCTTAAAGTTAATTTCATTATCTTACACGTTGACTACATGTGCCCTTAAAATATGACTATGTTATAATTAATTTATAGATTCAAATATGCATTTATACTTAATATATTATTTATTAAAAATAATTTGGGTGTATTTACAAATGCGGGATTAGTTTGTAATATATATATATATATATATATGATTTTATAGCAGTGACTGGAATAAAAGTTATGAAGTTCTATTTCACAGCGCTGAAAGCAGATGATAGCAGTAAATTGCAGCCGCACAATCAAGAACAATCACAATACTGAATACTTAACTGAAATACTTGAAATCATCTGCTCTACTAAAAGCCCATAAATGGTAAATAACTCCATGCATTCAAATTACCAGAAGCACTCTGTAATATTTTGTTAATTAACAACTACTGTATAGTGTATTTTGACATTATGATTACTCCTCTTACCATTCACTAGTAGCTCAAATCATTGATTGTACTATACTTATAGCCCACTAAAGTTATAATTAGAAATTCAAGTCTGGTATATCTTTCCCAAAATGACTCTCTCAAAATGATTACCACTATATTAACGAAAAAAGATAGCTGTATATTAAAATGCATGTAATAAATTACATTAGTATATTGCATATGTGATATGGTTATTACTTCCCAGAACTTTATTCAGTGATATTCCAACTGTATTAGATATCAAAAATTAGGAGGAAATTAAACACGAGAAGCAAAAAAACAATAATTGAAACTATCAATTGCACAGATTGCATTGGCTGTGGGATGTGAAAGGATAATAAGAACAAATGTGTTTGTTGAAATCTAAGAACAATTTCCCTTGACCAGGCTTCCTTGACAATAAAAAAAAGCAAAAAAAATTCCACTACTACTGTAATACTGCAGTTATGTTGTTATATTATTGATTTATAGTTAGTCTTACAATGGAAGATCCAATGTCTCCTGCAAATTAAAACTTTCACCAAGATGATCAGCTGTCAGCTCTCGATGCATTGTAAGGTATTCACAATCAGGGGCGGATCCAGAGCCTGGCTCCAAGAGCAGTACTCACACTATCACACACACCCGGCCACACAGAGATCCAAACTCTCACACTAACACACTGGCAGACACTCAACACACACATCCAGAGACTAACATAACTAGACATTTAACACTAACATAGACACTCCCAACCAGACATTTACACTAACACAACCAAACACACATAACCAGACACTCAAAATTGACACACATGTACTGTACACACACTAACATACTCTGACACTAACACACATCCAAACACAACTAGACATTTAACACTAACAAATGCAAACCCAGACACTCACTAATATGCCAAGACACTCACAGTAACACAACTAAACATTCAATACTAACACACATATCCAGACGCTAACACTCACACTAACACAACTAGTCACATTAACGCACACACACATAGACATTCACACTGATATAACCAGACACTTACACTAACACAACTAGTCTCACTAACACACATGCACTCTAACAAACCAAACCACACATACAAAGGCTAACATCCTCAGATACACACACTGTAGATCAGACCTAAAGAATGATTTCAGGGAATTAGGAAGTAAACTAGGAAGAAAAATACCTCTCGTTTCATAATAACACTAAGATCCAGATCCCCCGCAGCGCTGCAGGGGACCCGGATCCTCCTCTTTGACAGCCAGTGGGGGGTGTCTGTACAATGCGTGACCTTACGGTGCTCCACCGCCCCGGCAGAAGTATCGGCCAGCACAGCTGAGGTGGTCTGCATTGCATTCGGTATCGGTACATCCCTAGAATGAATAGAACAATTTAACTTTTACTTATCCAGAATCCTGAATTTGTAGTCACTTCAGAGGACAAAACTTTCTAGGCCCAGAAATCAGTGAGAGGAAAAGTAAAGGTTTTGTGTCATTTACTTTGTTTAAATCTGCATATCTTATTGAAGGCCATTGGGGTCCACGGACGTATACAATTCTGATGAAGTGGCCACTGCAGGAAAAAACATAATACGTTTCTTTATATTTACCGTACGTATTAAAAAGATGGATTACAACTATATTTGACAAATTAAAACAACTGTTCTGCAGTTGAATGTGTGTAATTTACTAGTAAAAATAGAGTGCCAGGTTTATTTGGTTTTTTTTGGACAGTTGGTATTTTTGCAAACTGAGGATTTACTAAATTAATTGTGATGGTTATGCATGTGTTTGCCAGAAACAGGTTTATAACGAGGGTCCAAACTTACTACTGCTTATTCCCTAGAAATGATCAATCCACATGCCAGAAGTCAAATGTTCTATTTAATTAACTAAGGCTATAAAGTTCACATACACTAAGAAGTGTATCTCTTCTTAAGAAAGTGAAAAATAAATATTTTAGAAATATTATTATTCTATTATTTGTTGCTTACATTATACAGTGTCATGAAATGAAGCCTTTTTCATTTTTTTATTTAGCTTTTGTATTTGTATGGTTATTTTTTTCACTATCAAGGATGAAAATGGTCATATTAAGTGTTTTATGCAATGGGAGTAAGAAAGCCTGAGTCCTGCTATTTATAAGGCTGTGGCAAGAACTGTGGAAAGAAGCTAAACAAAATTCCACGATTCACTGATGCGTACCTGCTGCAGCTACACTGCTCAGTAAATACTGGACTTTCATCATGTGTGACCTCAATGAAAAAAACAGGACAGTCACTCTAACACTTGATAGAGTGCACCTGACACGCATTTTGCTGATCTGCCAGTGGGTTTCATCAGGCGCAAATTAACTATATATTGTATATATTGTTTGTGGATCTTTTTAGTACAATAAGGGCTCTTCTTAGAAACCTTATGTATATACAGTATCTTACACTATCTGACAACACTGAAGAAACGACACTTTGCTACAATGTAAAGTAGTGAGTGTACAGCCTGTATAAAAGTGTAAATTTGCTGTCCCCTCAAATATAACTCAACACACAGCCATTAATGTCTAAATCTTGGCAACAAAAGTGAGTACACCCCTAAGTGGAAATGTCCAAATTGGGCCCACCATTATTTTCCAGCACTACCTTGGGCATGGAGTTCACCAGAGCTTCACAGGTTGCCACTGGAGTCCTCTTTCACTCCTCCATGACAACATCACGGAGCTGTTGGATGTTAAAGACCTTGCCCTCCCCCACCGTCCATTTGAGGATGCCCCGCAGATGCTCAATAGGGTTTAGGTCTGGAGACATGCTTGGCCAGTCCATCACCTTTACCCTCAGCTTCTTTAGCAAGGCAGTGGTTGTTATCATGCTTGGGGTCATTTTAATGTTGGAATACTGGCCTGTGGCCCAGTCTCCAAAGGAAGTGGATGCTCTGCTTCAATATGTCACAGTACATGTTGGCATTCATGGTTCCCTCAATGAACTGTTGCTCCCCAGTGCCGGCAGCACTCATGCAGACCCAGACTATGACACTACCACCACCATGTTTGACTGTAGGCAAGACACACTTGTCTCTGTACTCCTCACTTGGTTGCCACCACACATCATTGACATCATCTGAACCAAATACGTTTATCTTGGTCTCATCGGACCACAGGACATGGTACCACTAATCCATGTCCTTAGTCTGCTTGTCTTCAGCAAACTGTTTGTGGGCTTCCTTCTGGGACGACAGCCATGCACACCAATTGAATGCAGTGTGCGGTGTATGGTCTGAGCAATGACAGGCTGACCCCTGCGCACACACTGTGTGAGCAGTGTCTTTTGTAGCGCACAGAGGAAGCGGAACCAAGCAGTCATGTGAATTTAAGTCACATCACATGAATCTGCTCCATTCATGCTTCCTCTGTGCGGTACAAGAGAAGTTGCTCGCACAGAATGCGAACAACGCAGAGGGAAGCAGCAGCCCCTGCGGAAGTCTAGGAGCGGCACCAAGAGCTGCTGTGCAGGTAAGGGGGTGGGGGAGGGTGTATGAATGAATATGCGTGATTGATGGAATGAATCTGTGAATGAATGAGTATATGAATTAATGTGTGTGATAGCATGGATGTGTAAGTGGGGGAGGCTGTAAGTGATGTGCAGACCCCATACTGCTGGCAACATCAATATACAAGGGGGCAGCTAGCCAGGTTTAAGCATGTACTGGCTGACTTGGCATGATAGGAGTGTGATTGCTGTTAGCAATCACACTCCTATCGTGCCACGTCAGCTAGTGCATGCTGGAACCTGGGGCTTCACTCATTCACTCCCACATTCTTATTCACGTTCTGTCAGACCCTCATTCTCTCTCTCACACTCTCTGAATGTTTCGATTGGAGGATGTCACCAGAAGTGCAACCACGGCGGAAGTTTGCCGGAGGTTACTCTTTGTCTGAAACAAATGGGAAGGAAAGAGAATTCATCTGAATAATTTTTGGCCAATTTGCATGTGTCTACGAAAGACAAAATTAATTATTCCCTTTAGGTTGTAAGCCCGTTTGAACAGGCCCTCCTCATCTGCTGTTTCTGTCAATAAGTCAACTTATTATATTATATATTACTTGTTATGTCCTGTCTACCCATTGTACAATGCTATGGAATATGATGGCGCTATATAAAATAAATAATAATAATTAGTGATACTTTTATATAGCTACATCTTCAAGTATCAATTGACACTACTCTAAACAACCATAGCTTTTCAATGGAAAAAATGGGCAGACTTTTAAATCTTTGAATATATTATTTCATTTTTGTATGTTAATTTAAACTGTAATGTAGATTTTTTATTCCAAGCGTTATCCTTCCCTTCTGATTGTGAGAATCTCTTGAATCAGCTGAGTTTTTTCTTTCCTCAGCTCTTTTTAAAACCTGCAGCTGGTATTTCCTCGTCTACATTTTGTGTGTTGCTAAATATTTCCATTTTTGAGTCATTAATTCCTGACCAGATATAACAATTATTTTTTTAAAAGAAAAGATAATGTTATATTGAAGCACAATAGGGGTGAATGAAGGTTAATGAGAATTTTTTCAGACCAAATGAATACAGAATCATTTTAATACAAAGTGTGCCATATATTTAAACATACTAAATCCATTCATTCAGAACAGTTTCATATAACTAATCCAAACTAATCTAAATAAAACTAATTATAATGACTGAACATTGTTAACTAGGTCTCATAGGAATCATATTACTTTTGTCATGCTATCTTTACATTTTTGTAGTGAATTTTTGTAGTGCATTTTTGTAATGCAAAACCCTTCTTACTTTAGTGTGACTAAAATGCCAAAATAATTTCAGGAAAGCTGACAAAAACCCTTTAATCCTCTTAAATTGTCATCCCGCTTAATTTTAATCATCACAAAGCCTAATTTATGATAACTAAAAAAGTATAAAACAAAGAAAATATAGCCAAATGAGGCCGTTTACATTATTTAATACCCATAAGTGCTAAAAATAAAAATAGTTATGAGATAATAAAAAAAAATCATATTATCTTACCTTTACAGTTACGCGATCCTTTTTGATATATTTGGATAAAGTTCGATGTACCCATTCAATGAAAATTTCACATTATATTTTGGATATTAAACTGCTACCTTTTTTAGTGTTTTTTTTCTCTCTCAAAATGCTGATAGTCCCATTACAACAACCAAAACATTCAATAAAATTAATAATTTATATCGTAAGAAGCCTACTGCATATTTTTCAATTCAAAATTAAATCTAGATAAATATTCACTCCTCAGCCCCTAAAAATAAATGTATGCATAGATTGTGCATGCTATTGCTGAGATAGTAGCTAAAGGGCAGGCCTCTTTCTTACACTCTGAAGTAATCCCACCGCTACCCGCATAAAATAAGTATTCAAATTTAAATCTGTTAAATGTCACTGAAGAAGCCTCTTATTACTTTTCTTTATGTAAAGTAAAGGTTAAATGTAGTTTTAGAATTTCAGAAATATTTAAGAAAAAAAAGGAATCTGGATCATTTAAAATGCTTCCACATATTTCTGCATTTTTTTCTTGCAATGCTATCGATTCTATTGGTAATATTATTTAATGTGGAGTTTTAAGAAATATTTCAAATATAAGAAAACAAAAGAGGCAGTGACTTACAATTGAATATAAGCTAACAATTTAGTCTTTCATAAATTTCAAATGAATATTGTATATTTGATAACATATTCCCCTATATTTTTGTTTTATTGTTTTTTATTCTGTGCGTGCATAGTAAACTTGTGCGTTCAAATACGTACGAATTGCATGTTTAACAAAATGTGTGTATTTAGTCAATTTGTAAGAAAACAAGGTAAAACTCCCACGGAACAAACAAAACTGAAGCAAAATGCTCAGAATTTCCGTTTAAATTTATGTGGGGTCATTTATTTCCAATCTCTCATTTAGGTTCTATTACACTCCCATTCACTTTCTCATGTTCTCTGAATCTCTCCCTACCTTCTCCGCTGATCGTTTTCCGTGTCTCACAGGTCCACTTCTTCTCTAGGATCTTCTTTATCTCCTTGTCTTCTTTCTTCATCCGCTTCTCTGTGGACATGACCTCCGGATGAACTCCCACAAAAATGGCAGCGTTTTGTCCTACCTGGCCTACCTGTTCTGGGTTTTCTTCCTCCTCATGGCTTTCTGTTTGTTAGGCTGCACCCACTTCCTGGGTGCTAAACACTCAGTAAACCTCTGCAAAATCAATGGTAAAATAATTGGAGGATTCAGGTTATTTCTATCACTACAGACGCTATCCAAGAACAAAACTCCTTTTAGCCCCTCATCCCAACAGGATGGAGGCTTAGGAGGAACCAGAATTTAGGGACAATTTCCCTAAACAGGTAAGCAATATACCCCTGGTGCTTCTTTATTCACCCACCATCATGCCCTTAGTGCTGAAAAGGAAAGTAAATCATTAAAAAGGTGGGTCCTGGGGACCTAATTGAATTTATTCGTTTGCTAGTAGCAGGGGAGGGGTGAGATGGGACTCAACTAAATTTCCAAATTTTCAGGCAACATTGCAGGTTACTGAGATTTATGTGAGATACATTTTTTTGCAAGTACTTATGTGAGGTGGCTTTAGTGAGTTTTAGAGTGTCCAACTCTAACAGTTTGCTGCTTTAAACTGCATGCAAGTACCTGCCATTTAGTGAATAAACTTCAGAATAGGTTTAATGGCGTATGAATCCTCTATGTAAACTAGAGTATAAGCAGAATTTAAAGCAACAACAAGATATTAGTGCAAGGTAATTTACCAAGGACATAAATCAATTATGTGTGATTATTTAAAAAACATGCAAATAACCTAAATTATCTCAAAGACCATCATATACAATATAGGTGAAGCCCACTAAAATGAAAGGTTTATAAAGATGCATAACTGCCAATACATTCGGAAATATGCCAGTGAATATTAATTTATTCTAGATTCAGGCAATTAATGTAGTGACGGAAGTGAATACATGTTATAAAACATTATTAAAAAAGTAAAGGCAAATCCTGCCTCTCTCGTATCAATGGATTGCAGAGCTGTTTATTTATATTAAGACCATAGAGAATAGTAATTTTATATGTTATACTCAAGCGTTTGGATTGAAACCATTTCTGGATAGCATATTTTTCCATTTGTTAAATAGTAGCATGTAAGGAAATAAATAAAACCTGCTATACTTTGTGCTGTGCAATTGGTAATAGAGATAAAATATGCAAAAATGGCTGATGTGTAGCTATCTATGATCCTCTCCACTTTGGCACAAAATGCTATGTGCGCAATCACGGGTAGAGCATTCTGATATTGAACAAAATGCAGTCTGTGTGAGGGAAAGGTGCACCAGATAGCAATAATGGAATACACCAGGCACAGGCATCATTCAAGTATAACGTATATAAACAATTGCTAGTGGTTTTGTTAGCACAATGCATATGTATGAGTCAAACATTTTGGGAGGAAAGGTCTACTCACTTTTATTTTAACAAGAGGTTCAACAAAAAGTTAAACTAAATGGACAAAAGTATTGGGACACCCAAACATTACAGCAACATGGACTTTTAAATGCATAGACATTAATATGTAGTTGGCACCCCTTTGTAGCTATAACAGCTTCCACTCTTCTGGGAGGCTTTCCACAAGATTTTGGAGTGTTTCTGTGGGAATCTTTGGCCATTCATCCAGTAGAGCATTTGCACATAGCGTTGTCAAAAATGTCCCCTTCAGCATACCAATACTTTTTGGACAATGCTATGCTTCCACCTTTGTGGGAACAGTTAGAGGAAAGGCCTTTTGTATTCCAGCATGACTGCACTTGTCAGGAGGCAGGGGAACGGAGCACAGCACAGTGAGATACCAAACACAGGAGATTCCGTAGTGGTTCAAAAAGGTCTTTATCCCACAGAAAGTCAGGCGTATACTGGAAGCAATGTAGTTTACACAAGCCATGGTTAGGGGTTATAGAAATATACAGGTGTCTGGACGCGGATGAGGCTCGTGGTGGGACCCTACACAGCCGCCGAGGTAGGTCGTGTGTTTGACAGCACCCTAGTGCACAAAGCAGGGTCCATAAAGACATGGTTGGATGACTGCAATTCAATCAAACATCTTTGGGATGAACTGGAATGGAGGCAAAAACTCCAGCAGAAACACCCCAGAATCTTCTGGAAAGCCTTCCCAGATGAGTTATAGCTGCAAAGGGGACCAACTACATATGAATGTCTATGTATTAAGAATGTGTTATAAAAGACCATGTTGGTGTAATGGTCAGTTGTCCCAATACTTTAGCCCATATAGTGTACACATAATGCCACCTTATTTTTGTACCCTTCATAAAACAGTATACTGTATAGTATAAAATAAATGGTTAACCTAAATCAGGGGCAAACCCCTACCATACCCTTAACTATTTATTCATCAAACAATCATTTTTGGTTGCATCTGATTTTCCATCTTATCTAAATCAACCGTGGGATGAACTTGTAATCCTGTGCTGAATGACTTATATGAGTGAATCTAGTTTTTAAACTTTTTTTTATTGGACGTGCTTGATAAAACGAGTCTTAGCAATGCAAGATGCACTAAGCGTTTGGCCTGTACCAAGTGAACCATTGTTTTTATTTCATACCTTCATTTAAGACTGTAGGTGAACTATTTTATTCACAAAATTGTTTATTAAAGCACATTTATCCATAATTAAACTTACATTTGCTCACTTAACTTAAATATAATTGCCGATCTCTTGGAATATTATATTCATGTAACATTATAAGTATTCTTACTTTAAGTGAGTTTTACTGTTCATTTATATATTATTTACTATTTTCTGTATATCGACAGTGAAGCACTGTATTAATTTGATTACTGATTACAAGACAAATCAAATGATACCAATTATGAATTTCCTTTACCCTGAAACTTTGTGAAGTTCATTGTAGCGTATGCCACCTCCAGGGCAGACTCTACTGCATTTCCCTTTCAACCACTTCTTTTACACAATTTTGCTAACAAATAAATCATTCATTCAATAAAACAAACTGATTGTATGTGTTCCCTTCTCTTTTTTCAATAATAAGTCATTTGTTCTGCCTATTACTTCTTTCAGTCATTCACTTACTTGACTTATTCACAACCGTTTGGGGAGTCTCAAAACGTATTTTCATTGCAGGTCTCAAAACATTTAACTTTCATTTGTTTAATGTTACTTCCATTAAATACGCCCAGTGGAAAGCGAGGATAGCAGCCACAATAGCTCATATGATTTCTCAACAGAGGTATTGCCTTATCCTCCATGAACACCAGGCTTCTGAGTTATAGAAAATGGTGCTAGTTTCATAGTTTTGGAAATAGTAGCTAATGCAGTGTGGGGAAAACCTACCCAAAGGCAAGAAAAGCATGCATACTTTAATATTGCTTTTGCAGGATGTAAATTATAAACGCATTATCCATTATCCTAATTGCAACTCAGTGCCAGGCTATTCTGAAGTCCAGTGTTAAGTAGTCCAGCAGCTCTTCTGGTTCCCGTGATCCTGCACCCTTGTCTTAAATCCTGGTTTATTGACTCGTGGCTTACTTTCTGGACTGGTGATATTGGGCTGCCTCCCAGATTGTCTGACCACGACTTTGTCTCTTCTCTTTTTGGACTTTTGGATTTGTTGAACTTGCCACTCATTGCTGCTCCTCACCATCGGGTTCCAGATCAACCTAGTGAGATGTGTTCTGTCCTGTGACATAATAGCCTGGAACACATGGAACCCGCAAGGGCTATTAATACTATTTCTGCCCTCAAACAACAACTCACCGTCCTGACCCATGCTGTATAAGACATTCGGGCTGGCCAGGAGGTGCTATTACAGAGGGAGCAAGAGAGAGAGACAGAGACACCGTACAGAAGCTGCCCCCTTACCTGCTTCTCCACCTGAGGCAGCTGCTCCTGCTATTGCCATGCCTGAGAAGTTCTCCGGTAAACGGTTTTAATACCAAGCCTTCATGAAGTCCTGTAAGCTGATGTTATTGCCAAAGCCACGCACCTACTCCACAGATTATTTTAAGGTTCAGACTGTGATCTCCGTATTGCTGGGTCATCTGCAAGCATGAGCCCATCAACTGCTTCATACCAACAGCCCACTCCTGAACTCATGGGATTCCTCTGTTCGTGCCTTGAATCCCATCTATGAAAACCCTTTGCGTTCCTCTACCACTCGCTCTACACTTAGAGCTCCCAGACAAGGCCACGTGGAGGACTATGTAACAGAGTTCCCGAGAGATTGCCCTTTACACCGATCTCAATGAAGTTGCTCTCATCGACTACCACCATCGGTTTCCAGATCAACCTTTTGGAACGTGTCCTGTCACAGACGTGTCCCCTGTCACCACCACAACTTTCATCACCACAAACAAACCAGCACAACTCCTATCATTATATAGTGATCTATACACTGAGGGTGGTACAGTGTATCTCTCATCATTATAGCGTGACAGACATTGAAAGTGGTATGGCATATCTCCCATCACCATATACTTTGCCAGACATTGACAGTGTTACACCCTAACTCCTATTATATATTGAGCCTGACACAGTGGTACAAAATAAAGAAGCAGTGGCTCAGCACTCAAATGGTAAGGTGAGTTTATTTCACACAGGCAGGTGTTTCGACACACAGGTCTTTCTCACGCCTTAGAAACATAAGTGCACACGCTCAAATATTTATGCAAAATAAGTGATTAACACCCGATCCTACATAACAATTTAAAGTGACAGTGCAAACTGACCAGTCTATATATAAAGTCTATAATAAAAGTCTGAATAAATATGAAAGTTAAGTGAAAAGTATACTACAAATATATATCTATTATCATACCAAAAAAGTGTACACTTTTTGTATTTGTAGTGGTTCGCCAGTGTAAGGTTAACCAAAATGTTTGCTTCGGCAGACTGTGTAATAGAGTGGATTACAGATGCAGGTAAGCAAGCTTTTGAAATAGATCTATTCTGGAGTAATTGAAAGTAGAACATAAAGTCCCTAGTTGAGGAACGCTGCAGGCCCCATAAGATGTTTATCTGATGGATGAGTCAGTGGTTATTTTTTTTCTTCTCACCAAAAAATGCTTTATTTGTAAAGGCACAGATACAGTAAGTGAAACCACAATAAAAGCAAAGGTTTGTGTGAAAACAAGAACAACGGTCCAAACTACAATAAAGAGGAAAAAACCCACCAAAAACACTAATAATCTAAAACCTATACCAGGAATCTGATGTTTTTCTTATAGGACTAAGTCTGGCAATGTCTGGTCTCAAATTGATCTACTAAAGTATTAACCACCTTACCCCTAACGATGTCACTTTCTCTTAGACCAGTACATGGATAACTCATAATTGAGAAGTTAAGGTGCAGACGTGTCTATCAGGGACTGACCCAGCAAGAGCTTCTCATGTACCAAGGAGGATTCTGGAACGCTGATTTAACTTGCAGTATTGTGGCAAGGGGTAAAGTATTAATATATCTCTGCCAGATTAAAAAAAAACTTTCCAGTACCCTCTTGGTGTGACCTTTGGACAGAAAGCCATGTCATACGAAAAAAGAAAAATATTTTGTTTTGAAACAAGTCCCAAGGGGATCTAATGGCTCAACCCAATGATGAAGGATACGTGTAAGGGTAGCCTGACAAAGTCTAACCTGTGTGATTTCAAAAATGAGAAATAAGGATGTAAAAGGGAAAAACAAGGTTTAAGTCTTGTATGGCCTATCACCATACCAATCTCCATAAGGTCTGAACACTAACACTTTGTCATAGAAAGGTGAGCATTAACATAAGTATATTTTTGGCAACAAGAAGTGGGGGAATAACCCATATCGAAGTTACAGGATGGTGATATGTAGGCCTGATGTAAGATTTCTTATCACATTTTCTTCTAGAAAATAGCTAGAGTGACGAGAACGCTGTCGTTGAATCAGGCGTAGTAAGGGTTGCATTTAGTGAGCCAATGTTTCATAGCTGTAGGTGGGTTCTGTTGTGGTCCATTGGTACTCCCCTATATAGGACCGTGGAAGAGTAGCCTCACCCAAGAAAATCCCCATTATTCCAGATGGTCAGGGAGAAGTTGTATAAGATTCGTGAAATAAAGCTACACATTTGTAGGCAGTTTAGTGAAGAGATAGGGAATTGGGGATTTTTGTCTTTGATAGTCGTAAAGGGCAATATGGAATGTGCAGTTTTGTCAACAAAAGGCTTAATGGATGTCAAGCACCACATACAACATAAAGCACAAGCACATACAGCATTGTAAAATCCAACTCTGTGATACGAGTCGAGTTAGAATGTAAAGTAGTTATAGCTTTGTATATGGCCACACGCAGTTCTGTGAACCTGGCATCAAGCAATTCCAAAACGGTCTCCGTCACTTGAGTGGTAACCACTGGTGAGGTGGGCCGAGGAGATTGTTCCGAGAGTTTAAATAGTCTGAAGGGTCTGGCTGTGGGCTGGATAATGGGCTGGTCCAAAGGAGAGTAGCCATGTAACTAAGGAGAAGATAGTTACCAAACAGGTTACAATTAAGGAATCATTCTGATGATCTTACTCTACATTGGCAAACAAGTTACATTTTTATAAATATGATCCAAGGTTTATTTCAATTTTCTCAAATAGTTGCAAACCATATAACAGTGTAAATGTGATATATTACTTAACTCTGTTGCCTTAACTTACTTTATTTATCTTTAAAGTTCATGAAAGTTTTCTGCTTGACATTTTAATATGACTGTAAATATGCAGTTTTGCATTAATAAAAATTAATGTCAGGTTTATAGTTTTAATGCAAATTCAAATGTGTCATTTGATCACAATTTCATTAGACCCATGTAATATTTGATGATCTACTGTTACTGATATCTTTAAATCGGTGCTTGAAGGTGGAAATATATCCAAGAATATTTCTAAAGTGCTTCTCATAAGTGCTTGGAAAGATGCTTTTTATAAAGTGCCCCAGTAATTAAAGTGTGTCTCAAGAAGGTGCTATATACCAGAGTCCAAAGGGTAAAAGAACCACCTATTTTTGTCTATGGTGGTGCAGGTACATTCCCATATATAATGAAGGAATAAATCAATAAAAAACAATAAATGAATTAAAAACAAAAATAACACATACAAAATAAAGTTCTGAAATGTCCTCAACATATTTGCTTCTTCAGGAGCAATGAAAAGCTTCAGTGTTTGTCTCTCCTCCATACTCCATTTATAAATCTGTTTTGCTGTGTACTTCTGCATGTCTCCCTCTCCTCCATGGCGGCTGCTGCTGGCTGATAGAGTGGGTCTCCCTCTCCTCTGTGGTGGCTGCTGTGGCTGCTGGCTGACAGAGGGGGGTCTCTGCAAGACTTTATTATGTTTTTTAGGTATTTCCTCTATAAAGTAATGGGCAATATCTGTACTGGATGTAGTAATTTTGGAAAAATAACCATTTTGAAAAGATGACTGTGACCCTTGAATGATTTGATAAATTTAGACCATCAGAGTCTTCCATTTGTTGCAATAGCAGGGTAGTGTTTAGTTAATATGGTTGTGCAATATTAGCTGGTATCATGAAACAAAGTATTTAATAAAGGGCAAAGAGGTCTGCTTGAATGAGGTTTCCATGGAATATGGAGAGAGCTTCAGTGTATGTTTATTAATCAAAACTCCAGAAGCCTTATGGCTCAAACAGGTCAAGAAGGTGCAGTATAGAAAATTTAGGATCAGAGAAAAACAGCAGGATGTATGTTTGAAGATTTTACGTCTCACGGTGCTTTGTTCTTAAATAAAGCTGTGGCCTTTTACAAACTCCAATCCGTTGTCTGTTTCTTATTTATTTATGGTTAAGCATTATAATGTTTGAAAAATACAGCCGGACCCACAAGCTGTCAAGTGTTTGGATCATGATTCGAAAGGCAGTACATTTCCTGGAAGGGACCATACCCTCCAAGAAACCATTATAGATGTCCATAATGTAGGGTTCATAAGTGCATTGCTAGGGGATCTGGATCTCTCAAATCTCTGTTTTGTTGAAAAGAAGACAACATTGCATATATCCGAGGACAGGATACATCAGGCAACATAACATAGCAGTATACATCAGGCGAAGTACAATCAGGAAGAAGACGAGTGCAAACTTCAGACAACAGAGTGTGCTGTACGAGTGTAATCGGGCATCAGGCAGAATAAAAAGTTACAATACGATCAGTGTCGCGGAAGCAATGTTACAGAGTCTGTCAGCAGATAATACTATCCTGGAGAATTGCCAAGATTAATAAAAGAACCAAATGTATAAACAAACTAATTAAGGAAAACAAAACAAAGCATGCTAGAGGGAGTGTGATGTAATAGCATTGTCTCGGGGGTGGCCTGGAAGTCAGGGTCGTCTACTGCCCGTATCACCGCGGCCACAGCCGCCCACAGAGGCTGCACTAGCGGACAGTGCCACCATAAATGCATTTAGGTACCTACGTCGGCCTCACATCTCCAGCAGGATGGGGAAACCTGTGGGAGGAAGCGATGCATGTCAGCGGGCACCCTATACCACCTAGTAAGGAGCTTGTAAGCTGATTCCTGTAACTTACTGGATGTGACCCCCCTAAGGGTAAGCGATATAATTTTGTCCCACTCTTCTGACTCGAATGTGTGGTTCAAGTCCCTTTCCCATAAGCTGAGGAAGTAAGGTTTTCTAGGGGTACGATATGTCAAGAGAAGCTTATATAATGTAGAAAGAAGGTGGGAATGTCTGGAGGAATCCATGGAAAGTAATTCGAACAGCGTCAGTGGTCTGGTCAAGTCAGGGGCGGGTGACAGGGAGGACAGCAAGTGCTTAATCTGATGATATAGGAAAGTGACCCTAAAGGGCATGGGCGTAGTAGGCACAAAGTCCGAGATCGGGCAAATAGAGTCCCTGGTGTAGAGGTGCGTAACACGAAGCACCTTCTCCCTTGCTGGCAGAAGAAACTGTACGTCAGCTTGGTTCAGACCCGGTGGGAAGTCGGGGTTGGAAGAGACATAGAAACATAGAAACATAGAAAGTGACGGCAGATAAGAGCCAGAAGGCCCATCCAGTCTGCCCAACCTCTGAGTACTCTCCTTTAGTACTTGCCCTTATCCTATATCTAGCTTGGCATTATGCCTATCCCATGCTTGCTTAAATGACTTTACTGTATTAACATCTACCACTTCCACTGGGAGGCTATTCCATGCGTCCACTACCCTTTCCGTAAAGTAATATTTTCTGATGTTACCATTAAACCTTTGCCCCTCTAGTTTATGCTTGTGTCCTCTTGTTGCGGTTTTATTTCTCCTTTTAAATAAACTTTCTTCCTTTACTTTGTTGATTCCCTTTAAGTATTTAAATGTTTCTATCATATCCCCCCTGTCCCGTCTTTTTTCCAGGCTATATAGGTTAAGATCCTTTAACCTGTCCTGGTAAGGTTTATTTTGTAATCCATTAACCATTTTAGTAGCCCTTCTCTGCACTTTCTCCAACATATCTATATCCTTCTGGAGATATGGTCTCCAGTACTGTACACAATACTCCAAGTGAGGTCTCACCAGTGATCTGTACAGTGGCATGAGCACTTCCCTCTTCCTACTGCTAATACCTCTCCCTATACAACCAAGCATTCTGCTAGCATTACCTGCTGCTCTACTGCATTGTCTACCTACCTTTAAATCCTCAGAAATAATTACCCCTAAATCCCTTTCCTCACACGTTGAGGTTAGGACAGTACCAAATATTCTATACTCTGCCCTTGGATTTTTATGCCCCAGGTGCATTACTTTGCATTTATCCACGTTAAATGCCAATTGCCACAGCTCTGACCATTTTTCCAGCTTACCTAGATCGTTTGCCATTTGGCTTCTTCCTCCAGGAACATCAACCCTGTTGCAAATTTTTGTGTCGTCAGCAAATAAACATACCTTTCCATCAACACCATCTGCAATATCACTAATGAAAATATTAAAGAGAATGGGTCCAAGTACAGATCCCTGAGGTATCCCACTGGTAACAAGACCTTGTTCTGAATATACGCCATTGACTACAACCCTCTGTTTTCTGCCACTCCCTAATCCATTCAACAACATTGGGATCTAAACCCAGAGATTGCAGTTTATTTATAAGTCTTCTATGTGGGACAGTGTCAAAGGCCTTACTGAAATCCAGATACGCAATGTCTACTGCACCACCTTGATCAATTACTTTAGTCACCCAATCAAAAAAATCAATAAGATTTGTTTGGCAAGATCTTCCTGAGGAAAACCCATGTTGTTTTTGATCTTGAAAGCCATGTGACTTCAGATGTTCAACAATCCTTTCCTTTAACATAGTTTCCATTAATTTTCCCACTACAGATGTAAGACTAACTGGCCTGTAGTTGCCCGACTCCTCCCTACTGCCTTTTTTGTGTATAGGCACAACATTCGCTACTTTCCAATCCCCAGGGACAACTCCCGTTACCAATGATTCGTTAAATATATCAGTTAACGGTTTTGCTAGTACACCCCCAAGCTCTTTTAATAACTTGGGGTGTATCCCATCAGGCCCCATCGACTTATTTGTCTTTACCTTAGACAACTGAAGTAAAACCTCCGCCTCGATAAACTCACATATTTCAAATGATTCAGTCTTTTTTCCCAACTGAGGTCCCATTCCATCATTCTCATCTGTAAAAACTGAACAGAAATATTCATTGAGGCAGTCAGCTAAACCTTTATCCTCTTCTACATATATGCCTTTTGTTTTTAGTCTAACTAATCCTTGTTTAACTTTCCTTTTCTCATTTATATATCTAAAACATGTTTTATCTCCATTTTTACTGATAGGGCAATTCGCTCTTCTGCCTGTGATTTGGCAGTTTTTATAACTTTCTTTGCCTCTTTCTGCCTAATTTTATAGATCTGTCTATCTTCCTCACTTTGGGTATTTTTGTATCTACTAAAGGCTAACTTCTTGTCTTTCACGATTTTGGCCACTTCTGCAGAGTACCACAGCGGTTTCCTTAATTTTTTACTCTTACTGACCAACCTAATACAATTTTCTGTTATCTTCGATAAAACAGCTTTTACAAAATCCCATTTCTCCTGAACACCATTTAAATTTTGCCAGTCTGATAATGACTCCTCTATACATTTTCTCATTTTAGAAAAGTCAGCTTTTCTAAAATCTAAAACTTTTGTTTTTGTGTGGTGTGACTCAGTCACTGTTCGTATATTAAACCACACAGACTGATGATCACTAGATCCCAAACTTTCACCTACAGAAATATCTGTTAACAAATCTCCATTTGTGAACACTAAATCCAATATGGCCTCCTTACGAGTTGGTTCCTCAACCACCTGTTTTAAAGATAATCCCAATAAGGAGTTTAGAATATCCGCACTCCTGGTACAACCAGCTACTTTCATTTTCCAGTTCACATCAGGGAGATTAAAGTCACCCATGATTATAACATCCCCCTTCACTGTCATTTTAGCTATTTCCTCCACTAGTAGATTATCGAGTTCTTCTACTTGTCCTGAGGGTCTATAAATCACACCTATGCGAGTTACTTTACTTTTGCCAAATTGTACTGTAACCCAAACCGACTCTAAGTTCTCTTCACCAACTTGTATTAAGTTAGATTTTATGTTATTTTTCACATATAGGGCCACCCCTCCCCCTTTCCTGCCCTTTCTATCTTTCCTATATAAAGAGTACCCCGGTATTGATATGTCCCAGTCATTTTTCTCATTATACCATGTCTCAGTAACAGCCACTATATCAACATTCTCAGTTGCCACAACTGTTACAAGTTCATGGATCTTATTCCCTAAACTGCGAGCATTTGTAGACATGACCTTTAGCTTGTCATTTAACACCGATGCTGCAATCACTTTCTGTCCTTGCGTTGGGGGGCAAAATATATGCTTCTCCCTATTATCTTTATAGACCAAGCCCCCAGATCCACCCACCTGGTTACTAAGTAAATCGCCTTCCCTTTCTATACTGTCTAACCCGGTATTTATTCCCTCCCCCCCCATTCCTAGTTTAAAATCTCCTCCAACCGTCTAACCATTCTCTCCCCAAGCACATTGGACCCTCTTGCATTTAGGTGCAATCCATCACGACTATAGAGATTGTACCCCAAAGCAAAATCAGCCCAGTGCTCTAAGAACCCAAAGCCCTCCTTCTTACACCAAGACTTCAGCCATGCATTTAGCTGCCTAATCTCCCGCTGCCTTTCTGGTGCCGGGCCCCCTGACGGGAGTCAGGGGGCCCGGGCAGGTCGTGCTGGGGTATTTGGCGAGGGTCTTATGAAAGACACGTAGCGTCGGAGTGATGGTCAGGTGTCGAGGTATGTCGGGGAGGCGATGTGTCCGTGAAAGCCACGGTATTGCGGTGATGTCATGAGGGAAGAGGGAGTTTTCAATTTGAACCCAGTGGTTGTGGGAGTGAGACGACCATTCCACTACCCTCCGGAGGTGGGAGGCGACCCAGTATCCCTCAATGTCCGGGAGGCCTAACCCGGCTTGATCCTTGGTGCCGATCAGGTAAGAGAGAGCCGATCTAGGGGGGTGGTTGAACCAGACGTACCTTGTGAAGGTCCTGGTCCACCGTTTCAGGAAGGATTGGGTCAGGTAGACTGGGAGGGTTTGCAGGAGATATAGAATGCGTGGGAGGATATTCATTTTAAGTAAACTCACCCTCCCGAACCAGGATATGTGACTGAAGGACCATCTCCTGAGGTCCGCTGAGACTGATGACAACCAGGGTGGACAGGTCGGCCGGGATGCGCACCCCGAGGTAGGTCAGATACGTATTGGCGTATATAAATAATTTATATTTCTGAGCCGCCGCCGAGAGGCCCGAGATGGCTTTGGCCAGGGGTTCTAACGCGAGGAGGAATAGTAGGTGGGAAAGGGGGCACCGATGTCTAGTGCCGTTGGCCAGGGTGATCTTGTCGGAGAGAGTACCATTAAAGCAGACATAGGCTGAGGGTGAGGAGTATAGAGATCATATATGTTGGAGGAACCTAGGACCCACAGCCAGTTTGTCTAGGACTCGGAAGAGGAAGGCCCACGAGACCCTTTCAAAGGCCTTCTCGGCATCCATGGATACTAGGAGGAAGGGGGTTTTGCGAGAGTGAGCCAATGCCATAAGGTCTAGGACCTTGAGGGTATTGGCCCTAGCCTCGTGTCCGGGTACGAAACCCGCCTGGTCGCCGTGAATGCATCTTGGGAGAAGTAGATTGAGTCCAAAAGATAATATTTTCATCAAGATTTTAAGATCGGCGTTGATGAGCGAGATCGGGCAATAATTATTGCAAATTTCAGGGTCCTTGTCTGGCTTTGGGACGACTGTGATGTGGGCAGTTTTTGTTTGGGGATCGAGGGGAGTCCCATCGGCTAGGGCGTTAAAAAAGGTCACCATTTGGGGACCCAGTATTCATAGAAATTTGCTATAATATAGCGGAGTGAAGCCATTCGGGCCAGGACATTTGCCCTTTGGCAGGGATTTGATCGCCCGCTCTACTTCCTCCAGACTAATGGGTGAGATGAGGACAGCCCTGTCCTCTATGGTGAGTCTAAGCTTGAGGTGTTTATCTAAATACTCTGCCATACGAGTGAGCGGCACCCCTCGTCCGGCAGGCCCTGAGGATGCTTTCTTTTACAGGGTAGTAGTGAAGTCGGCAGACAACGTCCCTGGGGGGCTTTTAGCGTCCCCTTGTGGTTTAAGAGCTCTGTGGGCCCGATCAAATTCAATCTGTGTATCCACAGGACGCTGCAGGAGGTCGTTGAAAATGGCCTGAAGTGTTGAGGCGAATGCGGTGTGCTCAATTTGCTCAGGAGTACCACGTACCCTAAGGTTATTTCGCCTGTCACGGTTATCTAGATCCTCTAGTTTCCGGGCCAGTAGCCGCAATGTGTGAGAGTGCTCCGACACTTGTGCAGAAAGAGTGACCACTGTGTCAGTGAGCTTTGCGGTGTCCGTCTCCACCGCCGGAACGCGGTCTCCGAGTTGTTGGACGTCAGCCTTAATTTCAGACAGAGTGTCGCAGATACCTTGACTGGCTTTTTCTATAAGAGGTATCATCTCGTCTTTTGTTGGCAGGAGCCGGAGGGTGTCCTGGAGTGTGGCGTATTCCCAGAGGTCTGAGCAGGAGTTGTCAGGGCACGGCGGGAGAAGGCGCCATTTTGTGGAAAGAGTCTCTGGAGTCTTGATTCCCCTGGAAATAGGAGCGGACCGAGGTGAGTGAGGAATTCCATATTATTACACTTATTATTGCATCCCGAAGGCTTAGGGGTGCCAGGGGCTTTGTTTGTTTTGCCCATTGTGGTGTAAAAACACGCTATTTTGTAGAAGACACGTTGAGGGTCAGCAGAGCAAAAAGCCTAAGCGGCCATCTTTGTCTGTGGCTAGCCACACCCCCCAGGGGATATGGAGCTTAGCCTTATAGTCAGACCTCTATTTGATGTCTGATTATAAGATGACCTTGAATATAATACGAGGGGTATTTTCAGAGTATTTTCTCTGAAAAATACCATATCTAAATATGGTAAATACTAGCGCATGAAATGACAAAATCAAAATGTACCTGCCCCTTTTTCTCTCCCTCCCCCTCTTTTCTGTCTTCCTCCATTCTCTCCCTCTTCTGTTTTCCCTTGTTTTTTTTTTTACTTTTCTCTCTCCTTCTTCTTCGCCTCCTCATATCTGCCTTGTCATTGGGTTTTAATTAAAATGTAAATCTTTAATCTATAGAATACATAATTATTTTATATTTTTAACAGCTATTTTAGGTATAAACACATGTGTGTGTCTATATGGACACCTGAATTGTAGTCTACCAGACTATCACATAATTATGCCCAGCTAAAAATGTACTGGTTTATTCAATGGCTCATTCAATGGATCTAGTGATCCGTTCACCAAGAGGTCTCTACAAAAGACACAGGGTCATCAGTTGAAACTTAAAGAAAGGAGATTTCAGCATCAGCATAGTAAAAACAATAATAATATGGAATTCTCTGTGTAAGGGTGTTGTACTATCTAACTCTGTGGATATTTTTAAGAAAGCTCTGGATGATTTTCTGTTTAAGCATACCATGAAGGGCTACAACTGTTAAAAGGACGTATTAGCAAGTTGATCCAGAGAGTAATCTAATTGCCACTATGGAATCAAGAAGGATTTTTTTCCTGTTTTGCATAATTGGTAATTGCCCGAAGTGGGTTTTTTTGCCTTCTTTTGGATCAACTTTAGAAGTAGGTATGTGTGAAAGGTTGAACTCAATGGACTGAAGTTTTTTAACCTGCTATACGATACTAAATATTGAACCTACAGCATCTTATTTGTTACTATTTAATACCAATGCTCAACTTGTCATTTAGCACATGTATTCTTAGCTTGATGTTTCCACGAACCATTTAATGCTAGGAGGAAAATGTAATTTCCCCAGGACCCCAAATGACCCTCAGATTGAAAGAAAATGGCAGAATTATAATGTAATATCTGATGTCATCTTAAATGCCTTTGGACTCCTGACATTAATTCATAATTCCATTGACTTTTCAACCTTTTCCAAAATAATATTGTTATCTTCCTCCAAGGGTTTTTTCTGTATCATTTCCATTTCATAGGATCAGGCCATGGCATTTCTGTTCCATGCCATTAAGACATTTAAAATAAATTATTTTTATTATTTTTTGCATTATACTTTTTGAAAGAAAAAATTACAAATGCTGTATTTGCTTTGGGTTATAAGGTTATTATAAAAATATCAGATATGGGAATGCTCATAGGTACAATAGACATGTGCAAATAGTCCAAAAATGATTTGGAAGAGAACACTGGAAGCACCACCATTTTGGCAGAAGTTTGTGCCAGATTTTGTCCACAGAGATGCAGACAAAGATAGAAGTTAAAATATAAAAAGATGACTAAATTGTACCCATGATGCACCTAAAGCACGTGTTTTATTAATTTAATAAACGTGTGCAGGGACATTTTACTGTTATACAAACAGAGATATTCCCAGCTGCAGCTTTATGGTAAAGTTACTTTGTTATTTGTGAATAATTGAGCAGATGAGTTTAGGCAGCCATGCGCAAAATGGTTGCCGTCAATAACCAAAATAGCCTCCACAACTTATTGTAATGCCATTGCCAGTAACCAAAATGGCTGTTGCACATGTGCAAAATGTCACTTACAGACAGGGACGCGCATCTTCTGTCAAATTTGACAGACAGATTACTCAATATGGATGCACACAGCAGGCTGTATGGAGAGTGTTGGAGCTGGAAAAAAATTATTTCTTATAGCCTTGCATTAATGTTTTACAGCAGATCTGATGTTATTAGAGTTTAAAGAATATAAAGAAACATTTTTCCCCCTACAGTTGTCCTTTAATGATAATCTACACTAGACTAGTGCATTCAGATTCGTATTGCAAATTTACATAAACAGATGAAAATGAAGCAAAAAGCTCAGAATTGTCGTCCGGAATTTGTGTGCCCAAATTCACTTAATTACTCACATTCTCACACTCTCATTCACCTCCACTGGAGGATGTCATCACAAGCACCGCCATATTTCCCTTAATTGACCTAGGAGCAAAAAACTGCGCTTGCAAACATCACTGCAGCATTTTGTCAGAGGTTACCATTGGGTTATGTCCATGGAGTTGCCGACATAGATAGAAGATAGCAGATTAAGGATTGAAGAATGACGATAGAATAGTGAAGAGAGAAGAGAAGGGAGAAGATTTAAGTAGTTTAATCTACACTACAGTATATACTGTATAACAGTGTAGTTTATGCTCAAGGGAAAAAAATAATTTCCTACCAGACTTCCCCTTTTAAAGCAGAACATTAACTCAGGGGTCAAGATATTTGGTTTGGATCTAAGCGCCAGCCAAAAATTTAGGAGCCAGCTTTTTTCATCTCCAATCATGTTTTTATTTTCCTCGATTTTGTTGAGCCTTGCAATACACTAACATACATTTGCACACTCTAGCACCTTCTGCTCACAAACACTTACACATACATGCTAACATTTTATGCTCATATACACACATCCTCACTCTATACACTAATACACACACTCAAACACTATATGATGACATAAATTCATAATAATGCCATATTGTAACAAAGACAACACCATGCAAACTAGCACCCCACTCTATTACACATGTGCACACACAGAATGGCTAACACTATACAGTGGGGCAAAAAAGTATTTAGTCAGCCACCAATTGTGCAAGTTCTCCCACTTAACAAGATGAGAGAGGCCTGTAATTTTCACCATAGGTACACTTCAACTATGAGAGACAGAATGGGGGAAAGAATACAAGAAATCACATTGTAGGATTTCTAATGAATTCATTGGTAAATTCCTCGGTAAAATAAGTATTTGGTCACCTACAAACAAGCAAGATATCTGGCTCTCACAGACCTGTAACATCTTCTTTAAGAGTCTCCTCTGTCCTCCACTCGTTACCTGTATTAATGGCACCTGTTTGAACTTGTTATCAGTATAAAAGACACCTGTCCACAACCTCAAACAGTCACACTCCAAACCCCACTATGGCCAAGACCAAAGAGCTGTCGAAGGACACCAGGAACAAAATTGTAGACCTGCACCAGGCTGGGAAGACTGAATCTGCAATAGGCAAGCAGCTTGGTGTGAAGAAATCAACTGTGGGAGCAATTATTCGAAAATGGAAGACATACAGGACCACTGATAATCTCCCTCGATCTGGGGCTCCACGCAAGATCTCACCCCGTGGTGTCAAAATGATCACAAGAACGGTGAGCAAAAATCCCAGAACCACACGGGGGGACCTAGTGAATGACCTGCAGAGAGCTGGGACCAAAATAACAAAGGCTACCATCAGTAACACACTACGCCGCCAGGGACTCAAATCATGCAGTGCCAGACGTGTCCCCCTGCTTAAGCCAGTACATGTCCGGGCCCGTCTGAAGTTTGCTAGAGAGCATTTGGATGATCCAGAAGAGGACTGGGCGAATGTCATTTGGTCAGATGAAACCAAAGTAGAACTTTTTGGTAGAAACTCAACTTGTCGTGTTTGGAGGAGAAAGAATGCTGAGTTGCATCCAAAGAATACCATACCTACGGTGAAGTATGGGGATGGAAACATCATGCTTTGGGGCTGTTTTTCTGCAAAGAGACAAGGACGACTGATCCGTGTAAAGGAAAGAATGAATGGGGCCATGTATCGTGAGATTTTGAGTGAAAACCTCCTTCCATCAGCAAGGGCATTGAAGATGAAACGTGGCTGGGTCTTTCAGCATGACAATGATCCCAAACACACCGCCCGGGCAACAAAGGAGTGGAAGAAGCATTTCAAGGTCCTGGAGTGGCCTAGCCAGTCTCCAGATCTCAACCCCATAGAAAACCTTTGGAGGGAGTTGAAAGTCTGTGTTGCCCAGCGACAGCCCCAACACATCACTGCTCTAGAGGAGATCTGCATGGAGGAATGGTCCAAAATACCAGCAACAGTGTGTGAAAACCTTGTTAAGACTTACAGAAAACGTTTGACCTCTGTCATTGCCAACAAAGGGTATATAACAAAGTATTGATATGAACTTTTGTTATTGACCAAATACTTATTTTACACCATAGTTTGCAAATAAATTCTTTAAAAATCAGACAATGTGATTTATGGACTTTGTTGTCTCATTCTGTCTCTCATAGTTGAAGTGTACCTATGATGAAAATTACAGGCCTCTCTCATCTTTTAAGTGGGAGAACTTGCACAATTGGTGGCTGACTAAATACTTTTTTGCCCCACTGTACATATCTAAAATTACACACTCTAACACTATGGACACATACACACGGAATCTGGCACTACAATACAGTAGACATACTGACTCTGGCACTATACAGTTACACACCCTGTCAGGCTCCTGCCCCACTCCGGCTCCATGAAGGGGCTCCATCTCAGAGCCGTCCCCACCTTCTCGATGACCCGACGGGGTTGGCGCAGTCGCGTCCTAGGCCGCATCTCCGGCCTCAAGTACCTTGCTCTGTGGTGTCTTTATTGGAGGGGGCTGGGGAGATGGAGACGAAGGACTAGCCGAATATAGGAAGGGGAGAAGCAAGCTGATGCCGAGGGCTGGGACTGGGATCTCCAGTGATCTTGTGATCATTTTTTTTTATCTCAGCTTGACTTCCGGGTTCTCCTACTCTCCCCTGACCTCGGCTTGGTTTCTGGTACTGCTTATCTGCTGCCTGACCCGACCTTCTGGATTGCCTTCAACTACGCTTTTCCCTGAGCCCTTTATGCCTAACTTCTCTGCTATTGGTCTCCAGCGAATCCCAGCCATGACTATACACACACTATAACACTATACACATACCCACAGGCTGACTCCAGCCCTATACATATAGCACACATACACACTGACTCTGATACTACAATATACACATACATACTCACAGACTATACTATACATATACACATTGACTCTAACACTACAGTATACACACCTATACCACTGCCATCATGAATCCGGCACCCTATGCTTTGCTGCAAAGGAACAGTGAGGCGAGTGTCGTGCATTACATGACCCCCCTTGGAGCCTTATGGCAACCACTACACCATGACTCGGTAATAAATCATTGGCAACCCTGCAAAGCTCTGGGCGCCATGACTTGGTGTCCAGGGCTGGACTGGGACTGAAAAGCAGCCCTGGAAACATTTGGAGACCAGTCTCATATAGTTTATCTCACGGTCCAGCTCTTGTACCCACACACACCTCTTATAAATACCCGAGTCACACTATTTGACTACATTAGACATAATGGAATCAAAACATTTGCTACTGCAAATTTTTAGAGAAAAAGTTCCATTTTATTCAGTGGAACAAAACAGTGATCACATTATTCTTCACAATATTCTTGTAAGAAACTTTTATTTCTTAATTAATGTAAACTATTTTTTTCAAATTTAATAAAAATTGTGATTGAGAAAAATATTTGTTTTGGTTTTATTTCCTTTTATTTGCCACTCAGCCCCCAGAAATGCTTTATACCCTACTATATGCCACTGTGCCACATGATATGCCTTTTTACCCCCTATATGCCACTCTGCCCCATGATATGCCTTTTAACCCCATATATGCCATTCTGCCTCCAGAAATGCCTTATACCCCTAAATGCCAGGGGCATATCATGGGGCATTGTGGCATTATTAGTGCTGGCCATGAAAAGAGAGAGAGGAGAGAGATGAGTTTAGACTACTTTCACAAGATTATCAGCATTTGAAATCAATTTTTGTGTGTTGTTTGGAAAAATCTGTGCATTGTTCAGGTTACAATTGTACATCCTCTTGGTGATAAAGAATAAAACACAACTCTCTGTAATAAGAAAAAACAAAAAAAAACTTAAATGACACATATAATTTGATTATTTGTAGAGATGACTATTAAGTTATTTGGCACAATTTCAATGTATGTTTCATTTTTTAATTAAATCTAAATAGAACTTGTGTATCCGTGTCTATTTTTCTGGACCGGGAGTTATTGCCAAGCTAATAGCATTACTCCTTGCTGATATCTAAATGAAAGTATTATGTGTGAGAGTTACAATTTATCAGCATGCAATCTAAGTGAAATGACATCTTAGTGAAAGATTAGCCAAGAAAATTGCTGGAGACATATAATAGAAAATTTCTTGATAAATCTGGTCCCTTATTGTGTTCGCATTAAACTACCATGAATACATTATTCTTGAATTTCTGAGAATAATGAAGCACATATATTAAGTATTGTGATTTGGACCTTCACAAGAATAAAAAACTATTAATCTAATAAGCATATTAAAGCTGTTCATAGTTTCACTGGACATAGATGGAAGAACAAAAAGTTTTGTATATTACTTAATGGACTTATGTGTATATGTATGTTATAACACAAAAAAGCTAAAGCCTAATAAGAGTTTTGAAATGCACTTTGCATTATGCTAACATTTCACCTAACTTCTCTGCAATTCATAGAAATGTTGAATTTGACAGTAAATAAGAACCATTCAACCTATCTAGCCTGCTCATTTACGCAAAGGAGGTTGTTCATTTCATCTACCACCCTCTCAATAAGATAAAACTTCCTTACATTACATCCAGGGGCGTACCTGGGGCAGATCCTATATGTGGCACACACACACTTTAAAACTGCATAGCTTTTATCATTATATACTGGCGCAGACAATGACGGGGTACAGCATAACACCTATCACTATATACTGAGGCAGACATTGAGGGGGGTATACACCTATCACTATATACTGAGGCAGACATGACAGGTACAGATAACAGCCTATCACTATAATATGAGGCAAGACATTGACGGGTACAGCATAGCCCTATCACTATATACTGAGGCAGACATTGACGGAGTACAGCATTACATCTATCACTATATACTGAGGCAGACATTTACGGGGTAGAGCAAAACAGCTATTACTATATACTGAAGCAGACAATGACGGTGTTACAGCATAACACCTATCACTATATACTGAGGGAGACATTGACAGTGGTACAGCTTAATCCCTATCACTATACATTGAGCCAGACATTAACAATAGTGCAGCATAACCCCTATCACTATATACTAAGCCAAACATTGATGTGGTGTAGGCCTAGTAGGCTTAGTAGGCTTAGTAGGGATGTACCAAAATGCAAATTCTGGATCGAAATCAAAGATTCAGCACCCACCACCATAAAAAAATTAAATAACAATATTTATATATATATGATTAACAGCAATCACACTCCTATCATTGCCCAGGCATTCCCAGGTTCTAGCATGTAAAGGTTGCCTGGGCATGATAGGAGTGTGATTGCTGTTACCAATCATATCTATATATTAATATTGTTATTATTATTATTGTTCACATGTGAACTGAGCACTGGAGAATCAGACATACAAATCCGTATTTGCAGGTATACAATAATAATATACGGAAACATAGCATTGAAGGTATATCAACTGGAAATCACATAAAAACTCAGCAAAAAAGGTATAAATAAAACCCCCTAAGGCACTCAAATTACATGCATAGGACCATCTTTGTCCCCAAACAGCCCAGCATGAGTAAACTTTGTCCCTAAACAGCCCGGCCTGTGCCATCTTTGTCCCATAAACACCCTGCCTGTGTCATCTTGGTCTCCAAGGCTCAAACATCCTGCTTGTGCAATTTTTACTTTTCCATCAATTATACATCTATGATACACACAAACAGTCATTCACTAATTCACACTCATTCACATAATTAATTCACACAACAATTTATTCTCTCACTCATTGTCACTGTTTATTTATTTCAATATACTTACTACCCTCTTCCGTCATATTCCGGCGATCAGCATGACATGCCAGCACCACAACAAAGGCCTCGCGGAGGAGACTGAGGGGAGAGGAGCGGTTAATCTTGGTTAATTTTGGGGTTTTAAGTATGAAAATATAATATTTGAGTTACTGAGTTTTAGAAACACTTTTTATAGTGTTACTCCCAAAGAAAATGCAATACATAAAACTAATATGATTTCTCACACTCTCTAAGTGTTTCCCAACCTTCTCTGATGACCACTTCACGCCTGCTGACTACTTTCGCTTCCAATTCGTCTGCTGCATCTTCTTCTTCTATCATCTCCCTTCTCTCTTCTTTCTTCTGTATTCTTTAGTCTTCAATCCTTAATCTGTTATCTTCTTTCTTCGTCCACATATCCGCCGACATAACCTGGCGGCAACTTTAGCCAAAATGGTGGCACTGTGGTAACGTCCTCCCATATCCTCTAATCAGGGGAGAGTATGTCACTGTTGTCGCCTTTGGATAGTTCCCCTGATTGTTTTTCATTCCACACATTTTTATTTATTTTCTTTAACTATTTTGATTTGTTTTCTTTTTTTTTACTTTTTAAATTAATTTTAGTAACACATTGTGATTAGTAAGTTGGGCTCCACTGACTTGCATAGTTAAATGCAATACCTCTATTCCACCTGCAGGGTGGGTCTGGAGAGACCCTCTTGAGAGCTTGTTTATTTTTTAATGGGCCCCATAATCAAAATCTCTCGCTATGGAACTCCAGAGCAGTCACAGTGCGCCTTGGGGTGAGTTTTCTGTGTCACTGAATGCCTCGATATCAAGGCATTTCAACAACACCGTTTTTAAGTTTAGAAAGAGATTGTTGATCGCCTCTTATATTTTTTTTTAAAACAGCCAGTGTGATATTTAATATAATGCACGTTGACGCTCCGGGGAACGATCAGAGGAGGCTGCAGTTTTCGGTGTTGATGAATGCCTCAAAATTAAGCCATTACAGCAACACCATTTGGGAGAAGAAAGCATGTCGATTGTCATCAATACATATAAATATTTGTTTAAAGGTGAAAAGCGAAAGTTGATTTTTAATTTTAAAAAAAGACTAGACTTATCCTTCATTTATGTCTTGAAAGTATATATCTGGGTACATTAATTATGCAGTTGGTTTTCAAACTAATTTAACAATTACCTTGACAGCAAGTGTCTGTTTCAATATTATGATGAAAAGCATTTACAACTATTGAACTGAACAGAAAACTATACACTTTAGTGCTCATTTGCTAATTTAGAACTCTTTGGAGACATTATGCAGTGATCTCATTTATACAATGATGGATTATTCCGCATAAATTAAAAGATGACTGCTAGATTAAGTTTTGATGATTTTGAAAGATGGAAAATAATGTACCATATTTATAGCACGCAGTCGATTAGAATCTCTAGCCTATCATACTTCAGAAACCAATAAGCTGTCTGAAAGAATTACAGTATTAACCAGAAACACACACTGCTGATTGTTTCGGAAGCAATCAGATAAAATTATTTGGCCACTGATTCTAACACATTAATGAAACATTCTGAGAACTGTAAATTACATACCGCTTCAGATCTATGGTCTGCAATTCCCCTTTTAAAAGCTTTCTGTGCACAACAGCCCAAATTACATTTGAAAATGGATTTTAAATTTTCATTGCAAGAATGCTTTTCATTTGAATAAAAACTTTGTTACAAATATAGCACTTCAAGTTTTGATGTTTCCTGCTCATTAGGATACCTGGGTACATCTCTCTAATTGGATCCCTCCCTTTTCGAGATGCGGATAGGCGGTTCAACTTATCCTTATAGGCAGTCCACTGATGTCAATAGGAGGTCCCCTTGACATTGCATACAGGACTAGCCTGTGATCTTTGGGAGAGTTCCCAAGTATGCTCATTAGTCATTGATCATAAGCCCTGGAGGTTGTTTGTGTCTTTAGATTTGTGTTGGGAGTATATTAACATTATTGAAATAAAGAGTGAGAATGAGTGAGATAATGAATAATTAATGTGTTGATGTATTTTGTGAATGAGTGAGAGAATTAATTAATGTATGGGTGAATTGTTCGAATGAGTGATAGAATGAATTAATATGTGGGTGAATTGTGTGAATGAGTGAGAGAATGAATAAAAAAATGTGTGAAAGAATAGTTTATGAATGAAAAAATTAATGAATTAATAAGTGGATGAATTGCTTGAATGTTTTTTGAAAATGCATTCATGAATATTTGTAAATGATTTATGTGTATGGGTGAGAGAATTAACAATTGTGTGAATGAAAGAGGGAATGGGTGAGTGACTCCATTTATTTTTGTTATACGCTGACATCAGTTCAGTGCAAATGCTAATGTTATTTAATAAAATCCTTTTCATGAATAGACTCTCTTTACATGTGTTTTTCTGTTTGGGCAGATAGATGAGCCAAATAGTTATTATCTGCTTACACATTCTATGTTTCTATGCTTAAAAAACAAAGATAATTTATACAGGCAAATTGATGCACACTGTTGTGTATAATAATTTTGTACTGAAAAAACATCTTCTCCTTGTTTAATATGCTGTGTTGGCACTTTGAGGTCTGCAACTTAATTGAATGCAGAAAATCAGGCACTCAAGCCAAAACACTTTGACCATGACTGGTCTAGACCCTCTGTAGCTATATTTGGAATTGTAAGCAAAACACAAAAAATATTGACCCCTTGTCAAATTGCCTCTGATTTTGTGTAAGGAATTGGAGATACCCCATTAATCTAGGGGGTGAGCACAAACAAGGTTTGCTTTGCTGATAATCTTTTGATGATTCTTCAGGATTACTTGGACTCATCATCAGGGAGTAGGGTAGGGTGATCAACTTACCCTGCTCAACTTCACTATTACTGATGAGCTACACAACATAGATAATCAATGCACAGGACCTCTGACTAAACCACTTACAAAACTGTAGCTGATCAATGTCTAGTATAAATTATTCAATGATCAAATGGTTAAGTAGCCCCTCCTGCCATACAGGTGCCTCATTAATGATATCCAGAGAAGGCTTAAAATTACTTGTCTCATTTGGGTTAAAATGCAGTCCAGTCCTATTAATTCAGCTCCTTGGGAAGCAATATAGCCATTAAAAATTAGATAGGACTACGCCAAACTTGGGGTACTTTGAAGTAATGGTGGACTAAGCAATAAAAGGCCCATATAGTGTAACAGACTCCCCAATACAATAAACCCGATAACCTTTATGTCACACACCAGTGGCTGCATACAATCTTAACCCCTTCAGTCCTCTATGGACGTATCGGTACATCCAAAATATGCATCCCAAGAATCCCCTATAGACGTACCGGTACGTTCTGCCCTTCTTGCAGCGACAGGGACACATCAAATGACAGCCTGGACTCCCCCCTGACAGCAGAAGCCAGCATCGTCTGCTTTCTGCTGTCCGATCTGATGTAACAGCTTCCTGCACGAAGGCCGGAAAGCTGTTACATTTTTAAAAGCAGATTGCGCGATAGGGCATTCCCTTCTGGGTCGCGTCACTGCTGACGTTACCTGGAAGGTCATCGGAGGACAGGCTATCCCCTGCAAGGGATATCCTGTCCTCTGATGAGGCACAGATGCTGGGATCTCTATGCAAGTCCCCACAGACAGTGTGATCGATGCAGGGGGATCGCAGGGAGGAGAGTGAGAAACCATGTTTCTCATCCTCCTCTCATGCTGAAAAAAGAAACGGAGGCAGAAAAAAAAGGTTAGTGATTTAAAAAAAAATCACTAAAATAATACAATAAATAATAATTTAAAAAAACAATAAAGTGAGCTAAGTGATGTCATTGTGACATCACTGGTATTAATAACATGATCAAGAGGTCCCTAAGAG
>VKOC01023295.1:0-41465 GCA_009364415.1 Spea multiplicata
GTATAAGGCATTTCAGGAGGCAGAGTGGCTTATAGAGGGTTAAAAGGCATTTCTGGAGGCAGGGTGGCATTAAGGGGATTAAAGGGCATTTCACAGAGCACTCTGCCTCCAGAAATGCCTTATGCAAGGCATTTCAGAGGAAACTCTGATCTCTGACAGCCTGGGAAGGTCTGCACGATGGACAGACAACCCCACTGCTAACCGCACCTCCTCCCGGCTGCAGCAGAAGTTGTCTACGCGAATCGCATAGAGCTCTAAGTGCTGCCCGGACTAAGCACCGGGCACTCAGAAGTACCGGTAGGTTGGGGGGGGGGAGACAGGAGGATCCCAGGTCCCTGCATCGCTGTGGGGGATCTGGATCTTAGTCTCATAGTCAGACCTAGTTGAGGTCTGATTATAAGACGACCCCGATTATAAGACGAGGGGTATTTTTCAGAGCAAATACGGTACTTATGTTGATAATTATAAGGTAATAGTCATTCTGTCCAAATCTGTTCAATTTCGTATTATGCTAGTTAACTTTTTGAAAGAAGTGAATGACGATGACCTGTGGGGAGAAACAGTGTAATTTGTTTATTTTTTTAAATTATATTACATTATTTAAAGTTTTCATATAACATAAAAGCTCCAAACAAGTTGTTATCTGTTAATTGGTCTTTATTTATCCAATGAGCATGGCTTGTTTGAATGGAAATATTGTCAGATACATTTAGTTCTATCTGCAGGCTGAAGTGTTGGTCTCTGAAGATCTTGTAGTTTGTGCTGCAGTTGTGTTCTTTGATTAAAGTGTGTAATACAGTGTGCACCATCTTTCCATTCACATTAAGACCTGTCTTTAAATCTTCTTCTTCTTCTAAGCAATTTTTTATAACAAAGTGAAGGTGACAATAAACATAATAAAGGCCTTCCGTCACAATGGTCAGATGTCCATTTTGATATTTTATCCCTTTCAAAATGCCGTCTCCATTCCACTTAAGTGTTTTGGAATTTCCACCGACTGCCACTGAGGGGAAAAGAAAGGGTGAAACAAACCATTAAATCATGTCTTTAGTAGTTCGCTATTGCTATCTAAAATGTTGAGAATTTGACCATGGAGTTGCAGTGATCTTTTACATGTGATCATTATAGAAAAAAAGATTATGGTATAAATGACAGAGAACAAGTTATTAGAAATTGAACTTCAATGAAAAGTAGATGATCCTAAAGTTCTGTCTATGGGTGCATGCATTGTTTTTTTACAAGCAAAGAGATATGTAAAACGATTACAGTCCATCCTTGCATCCATGTTTTGGAATCCGGAATTGGAAGATCAGCTTACCTCACTGTTACCTCAAATTGTCCTGTTGACAGATAGACAGGGAACCAGCATGACAGCATATGTGAATGTTAATATCGTGCGCTGAGTTTGTGTCTATGGAAGGCAACTCATGTAGTGTTTTTTGTAAACTCACATTTTTAATCTATTGGCTATGTATTAAATATTCCCCCTTTTCAACTTGAAGCATTGTTCTTGAATATCTTTGGTGCAGTATGAGGTTCTCATTTGGGCTATATTGGCACTGTTATATGCATAACTTTTAATAAATGCATTCACATCATCCTAATTAGAATTTGTGTACTCAGGTTGCACTATATGTTAATTTTTTCTGTCTTTTATATAAATCTGTCATCTTAGAAGTGACTATAAGAAGATTCCATACACAGTCTTGTGAAAGAGAAAGTACACCCTCTTTCTATGGTTTTACATATCAGGATATAATAACAAACATCTGTTCCTTAGCAGGTCTAAAAATTGGGTAAATAGATGAACCTCGGATGAACAACAAAAAATGACATTACACAATGTCTTGATTTATTAAAAAAAAAACAAAAGCCAAAATGGAGAAGCCATGTGTGAAAAACTAAGTGCACTATGATTCAATAGCTTGTAGACCCACTTTTAGCAGCAATAACTTGAATTAATCATTTTCTGTATAACTTTATCAGTCTCTCACATCATTGTAGAGGAATTTTGGCCCACTCTTCATTACAACGTTGCTTCAGTTCATTGAGGTTTGCAAGGCATTTGTTTTTGCACATCTCTCTAAAGGTCCTCAATCAGATTGAGGTCTGGACTGGGCCAGTGGACTGAGCCACTGCAACACCTTGATTCTTTTTCAGCCATACTGTTGTAGATTTGCTGGTGTGCTTGAGATCACTGTCCTGTTGGATTACCCAATTTTGGCCAAGCTTTAGCTGTCAGACAGATGGCCTCACATTTGACTCTAAAATACTTTGGTATAGAGAGGAGTTCATGGTCGACTCAATGACTGCAAGGTTGCCAGGTCCTGTGGCTGCAAAACAAGCCAACATCATCACCCCTCCACCTTCATGCTTGACAGTAGGTATGAGGTGTTTGTACTGATATGCTGTGTTATCGCCAAACACAGCACTGTTCATTATAGCCAAACATCTCGACCTTGGTCTAGCCTGTCCAATTATTATTATTCAGTTGCAACTTTGCAAACCTAACGCTTGCTACCATGTTCTTTTTTAGAGATAAGAGGCTTCCTCTTGTCAATCCTACCAAACAAACCAGCTTTTTCAGTCATTTTCTTTTTGTACTGTTATGAACTTTAACATTTAACATGCTAACTGAGTCTGAGATGTAACTTGTCTTTTGCTGGTCTGACCTTGGGGTGAATTTGCTGGGGCGTCCACTCCTGGGAAGATTGGCAACTGTGTTGAATGTTATAACCCTTCCCAGTCTGATAGGCATCAACAATTGCATCTCTAAGATCATTATTAATTAGGTTATAAAGTCTGACCAGGATGTTTCTCTTCATAATGATTTGGATAAACTAGTGGACTGGGCAAATAATTGGCAGATGAGATTCAATATAGATAAGTGTAAGGTAATGCACAACCTACTATACTATTGCTGATGTTTTTCCGCCTTGACATTGTGTTAACACACACTTGAATGCTTTAGATCAGCAAACTACTAAAGTTTTCATAGAGGTGGTCACATTTGCTGATGATGAAGTAGTCCAGGCTATTTGATTAGCAGCACTTAACATCTTAATTCCTAAGCAGTTAGGGTGTACTTAGTTTTTCACACATGACTTCTCCATGTTGGCTTTATTTGTGTTGAATAAATTATGGCACAAAGTAATATGTTAAGTTGTTATATTAATGAATTATTAATAAGTTATGTGTTCTTGTCCATCAGAAGTTGTATTTACATAACTTTTATACTTGCTAAGCAACAGAGTGTTATGTCCTGATATGTAACACAATAGAAATCAAAGAGGATGTACTTTCTTTTTCACACAACTGGTATATTATATCTCTTTGTACACTTCTCTAGGGACAATGTTTTCACTGACATTAAAATTATTTGCTCACCCGCTGAATTTGCATATATTGTGGCTGTTTGTTTAACTTGAGTGTTTTGAAAGAGAATACTTTAAGTATGGTTTGGACCAAATTTTATTGGTGCTTATTTTATGACCTAAACAGGGTAAAGTTGGTTGAGAGGCACAAAGAGGCATCGGCCATCTGTGCATTGGCTAGTGTGGCGATGGCCAATGTGGGCATGTTTACCTACTTCATATGTAGAATGGATGTATTTACATATTTACTAAATGCATACTTTAAAGTCTATTATGTTTTTAGAACAGCATTCATTGAAACGGTTTGCAGTGGTACTAAATAATGGTTATAGTGGGAAGCGCAAGATCTTAGATAAAATATGCTGTATTTTGTTTAGAAGCAGACCTTTTGGTGTCATTAGTTCTATCAAGCTTATTAAGCTAATTATATTCATTGCTCTCTAGAATGCCACAGGCACCTACAATATTACAATGTATTAAAAAAACAGCCTTGTCATAAAAATGCTTGGGTGCAACACATATCATTAATAACATTATAATTTGTTATTTCTATGATATCTTTTTGGTTACCACTATTGCTACACAAGGCCTATTTCATGTATGACCATTGGCATGTTTGGATTGTGTCATTATACTTACAATGAAGTTGTGCTGTGACAGTTGCCCGGTAATACTGATGTATCTTGTTGTCTGAAAAACATCAAAAAAGATAAACTTTGTTGGATAGAAGTTGCATGCATCCTGGTGGGAGAAGGATAAAGTAAAGTTTAAAGGGACACTCCAGTCATCATATGCCAATGATAGGTCTATTTCACAAATGCATGTGGGAATTCTGCAATGCATTTGTTTCTTTCTCCACCCCAGACAAATGCCCTACAGATGTGTGACGGACCGACCTCTCCGCCAAGAGCGACATGTCCATTCAGGACAATTATTCCCCGCAATCCATAGGCAATATCCCCAAGCAAAGTAAAGGGATATCGCTATCCAGTACCCAAATAACCAGGCAAGACTAGTGTTTAGGTACAACAAGAGGAGAACTGATTTATTTTAGACACAGACGGCTGGATATATCCAGCAAAACACACATTAACATAAAAGAAGATATTGGGATACAAACCGCCCCCTTAATCTGCATCCCAGAGACAACAGGGCAGTAAAGGGATTAACAATACAAAGGGACACAGACATCACTAAAATAAGGAATACATATTGTCTTGATTAGATTATCTCCCAGACCTTAGTGTGCTGTGTGTAAACAGTTAGGAAATAATAAAATACATTTCTATTAATAACACACAAATCGATAACATGGCACTCTTTACCAGGGCTCATAGTCTGTAGTAAGGAGGCTGGCACTCAGTCCTCCCCAGGAGCCCATGGCATGGAGGCTTCCGTGACAAGATGCATTTGACCAACTGCATTTCCCTGCACATGATGTACTCACATTGACTCAGATCCAGCTCAGGCTCTGCTGAACACTGCATTCAGGAGTCTGTTTAGACCCCAGTGCGCATGTGTAAAGTCTTCCCATTGATTTAAGTGGGAGCAGTTGTCTGCCACAAATGTACTGCTTAATCAGCATTATTAATTATTAACATAGTAACAGTAACAACCCTTCTAACTATCCTCCTGGCTTTTGGTCCAAAAAAACCCCAATTTCGCTATTAATCAGGTTTTACCAATTAGGGAGAAAAATATTCCTTTGTGAATGCAAAAATAAATACAATTCATACTTGGATCAATAAGCTCAGGAAACTAGGCCAGACCCCCCACAAATCGGATAAAGAAGAAGCAAAAAGCTCAGAATTTTCGCACAAAATTTGTGGCCTCACATTCACTCATACTCTCACTCATTCACTCTCACACTCTCATTCTTTTCACTTTTATCTTCTCCATTTTCTTCTCATCTCCCTTATATCTGCAATCTGCCATCTTCTATCTTTGTCCGCATCTCATCACATAACCTAGCAGCAATATGGTGGCGCTTGAGGTGGCGTCCACTTTCCCAATTAGAGCACGTGCCGCCATATTGTTCCAAGTTCTAGTTAGGGCAAAATGACTGTGGTTTTGGTGACATCCTCTCCCCATTAGAGGATTGGGAACAGGATGTCACCAGACGTGGTGCCATATTTCCCCAATTTTAAGTTAGGGCAAAAAAACTGCACTTACTGTGTCGTTCTCTCCCCCGATTGAAGGATCAGGGAGAGGACGTCACAGTAAGCGTGGCCATCTTGGCTGAAGTTCACAACGGGTTATGTCCACGAAGATAGTAGAAGAGGAGTCAACAGATAAAATACAGATACCACTTAACTCTTTCACTCATGCGCGGCATGGATCTCGATGTTGAGGCATTCAGCAACACTGAGATCGACAGCAGGGTCCCCATGAGGCCCCTCCCCCAGATGTCAACATATATATTGTATATATTTTATGGCGACAGACACCTGATTTAAAAGAGCTTACGAGGCGATCATGAAATATGTGAGTTTATGGAGGCAGAGGTTCTACTTTCTAAGGTAAAGACAAATAAGTCGATGGGGCCTGATGGGATACACCCCAAGTTATTAAAAGAGCTTGGTGGTGTACTAGCAAAACAAAAAAGGCAGTAGGGAGGAGTCGAGCAACTACAGGCCAGTTAGTCTTACATCTGTAGTGGGGAAATTAATGGAAACAATGTTAAAGGACAGTATTGTTGAACATCTGAAGTCACATGGGTTTCAAGATCAAAAACAACATGGGTTTACCTCAGGAAGATTTTTTTGATTGGCTGACTAAAGTAATTGATCAAGGTGGTGCAGTAGACATTGCGTTTCAGTAAGGCCTTTGACACTGTGCCACATAGAAGACTTATAAATAAACTGCAATCTCTGAGTTTAGATCCCAATGTTGTTGAATGGATTAGGGACTGTCTGAGTGACAACAGAGGGTTATAGTCAATGGCGTATATTCAGAGCAACGTCTTGTAACCAGTGGGATACCTCAGGGATCTGTACTTGGACCCATTCTCTTTATTATTTTTATTAGTGATATTGCAGATGGTCTTGATGGAAAGGTATGTCAATTTCTGACGACACAAAAATTTGCAACAGGGTTGATGCTCCTGGAGGGAGAAGCCAAATGGCAAATGATTTAGGTAAACTGGAAAAATGGTCAGAGCTGTGGCAACTGGCAGAATGCTTGGTTGTATAGCAAGAGGTATTAGCAGTAGAAACAGGGAAGTACTCATGCCGTTGTACAGATCACTGGTGAGACCTCACTTGGAGTATTGTGTACAGTACTGGAGTACTGGAGACTGTATTGTGTTTCCAAGAGGGTCTCTCCACACCCTCCTGAGAACTTTGGGCTCCATCTGTAGGTTGAATACAATCCCCAAAGACAAATAGGAAATGTTTGCTGAATTTCCACACATCAAAATTTACCTAAAATTACTACCACAAACCTTGACTACGGCTGGTAGTAGAATTAGTGCCTGTAAAGAGTTAAAATACAAGCATTTGAAGTGCCCTGGGGTGTCTAGTTTTCAAAAAGATACGGTTTGACGTGGCAAATTGCATTGGCCAGCTTCAAAGATGTCCCAAATAGCATGTTTGAGCAGAGTGACTAGATTTCGAACAAAAAAGTTTTAATATAGCAAAATGCTACTTGTAATTATTGACTTTAACTATAAGAAAAAATAGGTATTTCTAAACTCAGGACAAATAGTAGAATCTATTTAGCAAGATTTGTTCACCATATTTTATAGTAAATGATATGATCCAATCAAAATAATGAGAAAGCCCTTCTTGTACTGAAAAATAACAATATATAACTTGTGTGGGTTCAATAAATGAGAAAGAAGAAAATTACAGCTAAACTCGAACACCGCAGAAATGTTAAAATAGCCATTGTCACAAAGGGGTTAAATTCTCTATTTGTAATCATTAATCTCTTTATATGTTTATGATTTTATTGATTATTGTCCATTTTATCTACATCACATGGTGATTGGATAATTTTATTTTGTGTTTAATATTTTGATTATAAAAACTTGTTAGGGAGAACAAACGTGGTCATTTACAATAGTTTATTTTGTTGTTCTGCTATTCTGTGTGTTTATGCTTTCTTTTAGAAGTGGATTCTTATTGCACAAAACCATACCTTTAAATATATCGAATATATATTTAGCAACCCTTCCAAACAAACCATATTTGAATGTTGTCCACTTTTGAATAATCTTTCTCACTCTAGAATGGTTGACTTTAAATTATTTGGAAATGGCCTTATTACCCTTCCCAGATGGATCATTGCTGATGTCTTTCCTCCTTGGCACGCATCTGAATGCTCCAGATCAGCAAACTGCTTTTATGGAAGCAGTACTAAGCAGTACTTAGTGTTTCATACATGGCTTCTCAATTTTGCCTTTTTTTGTTGTTGAATAGATCATGTCATGGAGTAATATGTTATGTGTTGCTGTTCATCTAAGATGTTATTATGTCCTGATATGTAAAACCATAGGATTCAAGATGGTGTACTTGCTTTTTCACACTATTGTATATGGGCAACCAGGACTGTAAAGAGCTGAAAGGTAAACAAGTCAGCTTAATATCTATAGATAGCAATCAAAAATATATCTCCCAATTCAGGTTAACTGAGGGTCAGCTGAATGAGTATTATAAACAGAAAAAGGCCTGAAAATTAAATATACTTATAACCCAAGAATAAAATACAGCATAGGTAAACAAAATTGTCCAGTGAGCGTATAGTGAACTCAGAGAAGATATCACAGTGGAAGCAGACATATCAAACCTCTTCTCTTAACAGAAATGGTAGACCATTTTGGAATGAGCTGAAGCATAGACGGAACCTCCTTTGCTGGGTTTGAACACTTTTATTATTCACTTATACCTGGTGCTCTTAACTTAAGCCCATACAGGCTATATTTACTGTGTACCATAGAAGTTCCTGCAGGAACAAGGCCCTCCATTCCTCTTGTATCTGTATGCCAATTTCAGTATTGTACTTGTCGTTATCTGTAAAATTTTCATCTTGTACAGCACTGCGAAATCTGTCGGCCCTTTATAAATAAAGTATAATAATAATAATAGTGAAGTATGCACAATCTCACCTATTTCAGCAAGTGTGCCATACCCGGGACATATTGTTCCATTCCTTTCTGGGGTGGCTAATTTCTTAGCTGGATGAGCACTGCTGCTTCCCAGTGCAACGGAGTTTCCTGACCAGGCAGCTGAGTAAAAAATAGGTCCTTGCAAAGAAATCCTTCCAATAACCAGACAAGGCTTAGTTAAGAAAATAAAAGCAGGACTGGCTAAACACAGACTTTTTGTCTGTTTGATAGAAAATGGCATAGAAAAAAACAATCAAAGGCAGGAAGAGGATATAGAATCAATCACAATGAGTGCATGTCTAGGATAACAATGGACAAAGACATATTCTATTTACCTCTGGCACCACCCTAGGTCTGACCCAGAGCAACATTCAGCCTCCTGATGGAATATGACATCATATCTCCGCTCTTTGTGTCTTAAAGACACATAGCATTTTTGAAGGGAGTATATGGAGGCCTGTGCCAGTTGGGGAGATCAGAGATCTAAAATGTAACTGGCCCATTAAGCGCTGGCACAACGGGTGCATGATCACTCAAAAGAGTTCTACGCCCAGGCCTATTTAGCCTATACCAGAATATGTTGTAGTAGAGGGTTGTTAGAGTGACCACCTGTTCCTACTTCAAAGCCATGGTGCAGATGTTCAACCTCCACATTCAGCTTCCCCTCTGCCCCAAAACACAAGTCAGGACAGAAACGTGCAATCAAATGCAGCAAAAGAGGCACGCACTGAAACAAAATACCACCTAAACCGATAACAGATATCACCCATTTACATTAAACATTTGGCCTTGTTACAGACACAAAGGTTAATTTCCCACACTGTGGCTTTTTAAATTGCAATTAGTGTCTGTGTATAAATAGTAAATGAGTTTGTAAGCTCTCACGCGCATGCACTGATCCATGGGGAGCATAAAAGAACTGTCAAAAGACCAGCATAAATAAAAACAAAGAGAACACCTCCACGTGAGAAATGTGCAAAATAAATGTAAATAAATACCCCTACAGGTTCTGCTGCTCCCAAAGACAACACTCCCCACAAGTGTACAGCAACAACAGTATCAATAATTGGGGCGCATAAACATATAGAGAGAAAAAAATAATAAAATACAATAGTGTAATAAAATCCAATCAATGAGAGTGATAGTGATACAATTGCACTCACAAAGGTAGTATGTATAGGAGGCACATCAAATGGAAGAAGATCTTCAAAAAATCTGGAATGGAAGTGAAGAAACCATCCATTTGGAATTTACTTACCTGACTTTCTCCTGAAGAAGCCAACTGTGTTTGGTGAAACGCGTTGAGACCGGTTTACATTTGGATTCCTTTTACCCATTGGACGTTTCCTATTTCGTGTTTTTGCATAACATCTTCGGTTATGCCATCTTACTTGTGAGTTTATGAGCTTTATTAAACATAGCTCTTTAATACTACACCATTTGTGGTTTCTTCACTTCCATTCCAGATTTTTTGAAGATCTTCTTCCATTTGATGTGCCTCCTATACATAACTTTGTGATGCAATTGACACTAATCACTCTCATTGATTGGATTTTATTACACTATTGTATTTTATTATTTTTTTCTCTCTACATGTTTATGTGCCCCAATTATTGATACTGAAAAGACCAGCATAACAAGGTAATGGAACTTTATAGAGCTGGAAAAGGATTGGGGATCGCTTGATACCAAGCCAAGGTCAGGCATACCAAGAAATATTACAGCCACAACTGTCAGAAGAATTGTTCAGGATACAAAGAAAAACCCACAGAAGAAATACAGGCTCTAGAAAAAAACGATTTAACAAATATGAGCTGCATGGTTGAGTAGCCAGAAAGAAGCCTTTACTGCACCAATGCCACAAAAAAGCCTTGTTACAATATGCCAGGCAATACCTTGACACGCCTCACAGCTTCTGGGACACTGTAATTTGGAGTGACGAGTGACAAGACCAAAATAGAGCTTTATGATCACAACCATAAGAGCTATGTTTGGAAAGGGGTCAACAAGGCCTATAGCGAAAAGAATACCATCCCCACTGTGAAGCATGATGGTGTCTCACTGATGTTTTGGGGATGTGTGAACTCTAAAGGCACAGGGGTTCTTGTGAACATTGATGGCAAGATGAATGCAGCATGTTATCAGAAAATACTGGCAAACAATTTGTATTCTTCCGCACATGGGACGCTCTTAGCAGCACTATATATCAAATAAATGAATACATATTAAAAGGGACTGCTACCATGTCATCGGGCCACCACAAGAGGGCACTCTAATTTCCCTGTTTCAAGCTTCCCTGAAAGAGCTGGACAAATAAAATGTAAAAAGTGTGAAAAAGGCTTCTTTGACCAAAGACCTCCTAATTAAAAAAAAATATATATCAAAAATACCTTCTCTACCCACCAACCCAAAAGTATTTTTTTTAATGAAAACAATGGTATATGTAAGGGAGCATTTTGGCACTATAATATTCTTCATAAAATAATATAAAGTGATTACTTAGTTGTATATTCTAGTAGCACTGTCGTAAATTGACAGAAGTTCGTATAAAGAGAGCCCCAAGCATGACTAGACAAGAACACTTAAAGAGAAGGTCTCATGGAGAAACAAAAAATTTGTGTTTGTGTGTGCTATATGCAATGATGTCGTTTAGTATCAGTGGCGATGATCAATATAGGGGGGGCACATTAGATATCACAGTCAAAACTGGGGGGCATTAATAATTTCCACCATTAAATCATACCACTGACAACAACATATATACTGTATGTATATATATATATATATATACACACACACACATACCCATACTGTATATATTGTCAAAAGTAATGTGCTATAGAATTATACTTTTGTTATTGGACTAACATAATACTTGGTCATTCATGGGAAGCCTGAAGCCACAATTTAGTGGGACTAATCCTTGAAATAAATATTAGAGTAAATAACACAATTCCTTAAACTTTTCCACTAAATGATTTCTGGGTCTTGAAAGTTTTTTCCCATGGAGTCACAAGAAATTCAGGAGGGCGTTTTATCTCTGGATAAGTAAAAATAATATAGTTCCTACTGTAAGTTCCTACTGTAAGTGCCAGTCAACAGATGACCGAACACACACACACACCAGGACAGGCTCTGCCACACCGACACTCAAACACTCACACCAGGACAGGCTCTGCCACACTGACAACCAAACACACACACCAGGACACGTGGTGAATCACATTGCTGACAGCGTATCTGTGTATTTATAGAAGAGAGGGTGAGGGGAGAGGCCGGCCTCCCCTGGGCCGGTCTTCAGGGCCACGTTGAGGAAGCTGCAAGATTGTTATCTCCCCAAGTGGGCGTCCGATGAGCAGGGCTGCTTGGGGAGATTACAATACCTCTCTAACTGCCCCAACATTAGGGTGTGTGAAGTCCTTCAGACCTCAGCTCCCATGCTTCCTAATAACTACGTGCCAGCAACTGGATGGAAGATGATAGGAGATGATAGAAGATGAGAAAGGTAACAGATGGGGAGCTAAAGATTTGTTTACTTGTTCTGATTTCCTTTGTATGACCTTGGCTACATTCTCGATCCTGATTTGTGTACCAGACCCCAGAATGTCCAAGACTTACCTACGTGTTCATTTTTAATGTTTGCCCAAATAGGAATGCACCAGTCTAGTAACAACCATAGATATGTGGAATTCACTACCCACAGAAGTTGTTCTATTAGAGTCAATAAATGTCTTTAAAGATAAAGTAGACAATGTTTAAGCAAGGAAGACTATACAGGCATATAATTAGGATAAATTAGAGATTGTTGATCCAGTTAGAAATCAGACTGACATTTTGGAGTCAAGAAGGAATTTTGTGTGTATGTGGGGGGGGGGGGTTTATGCCTCCTGATTCAAAAGATGGACTTGTGTCTTTTGTGTCTTTTTCATCCTAAATAACTATGTTACTATGATGTGCTGATACAAACACATACATTAAGTGTATTGTTCATGTACAGTATGAGATATTATACAATATAACACAGGCATACATAAGAGTGGCTTAAATTGCATAAGAATTCCAGATGAACAAAATATAAATATAAAATGCACCTTTCCAGATTTTTACCGACTTGTAATTCTGGCCAAGGTGATTGGATTTGTAGTCCACAAAACCTAATCAGCCCACATTTTAAATTATAAGAAAACGACACAAATTTAATATAAATCTATGTGTGTACCTCATTTTTTATGGTGAAGGAGAGGGTGAGGTGTGGTGCCTGAACTTTGCACCCCTGCATACTAGCATGCATTTTTTTCACATAGTTTACCATGGTAGCAAGCAGTGATATTAGGCTGCCTGCTTAATTGGCTAATTGTTCCCTAAAGGCAGGGGCCAGATATTTATTCATTCAAGTCTTCATGCTCGTCCCAGTCACATAATACTCAGAAATTCACTAATCTGCGGGTTGCTTGCAAGCACCTGCTAGTGTAGCAGGATGTGTCTTAAAATGTGCAATTTACAAAATAAACCTCCTCTACATTAAAAAAAAATCAAAAGAGGACCCCCTGTTAACCAATTGGATCAGCGATCTCTTCTTCCTCTGTTGTATGTGCAGTGGGGCAGATGTTACTTATATAACCATTAGAGAGGTAAATGTGCCTTCACCTCATTCTGTTCCATGAGTTGGCCTGTCCAGGCCACTGGCAATCAAAGCAAAGCCCAGATTATGTATTGTATTGTAGTCTTTGATCCAGGGGCATACAGGATATTCTTTCATCATCAGTCCTTTACAAAGTGTTAACACCAACACCGCACAAAATGCCACCATGTATGGTATTCGGACTTTTCTAAAATGCGAATATGTGTAAAGGAGTCACTAGACTAGAGCCATTTAAAATAAATAAACCATTTTAGTAGCCCTTCTCTGAACTTTCTCCAACATATCTATACGGTCTCCAGTGCTGTACACAAAACTCCAAGTGAGGTCTCACCAGTGATCTGTACAACGGCATGAGCGCTTCCCTCTTTCTACTGCTAATACCTCTCGCTATACAACCATGCATTCTGCTAGCATTACCTGCTGCTCTACTGCATTGTCTGCCTACATTTAAATCCTCAGAAATAATTACCCCTTTCCTCACAAGTTGAGGTTAGGACAGTATCAAATATTCTATACTCTGCCCTTGGGTTTTTATGCCCTAGATGCATTACTTTGCATTTATCCACATTGAATTCCAGTTGCCACCACTCTGACCAGCCACTCCTTAATCCATTCCACAACATTGGGATCTAAACTCAGAGATCACAGTTTATTTATAAGTCTTCTATGTAGCACAGTGTCAAAGGCCTTACTGAAATCCAGATACGCAACATTTACTGCACCACCTTGATCAATTACTTTAGTCACCCAATCAAAAAAATCAGTAAGATTCATTTTGGAATGATCTTCCTGAGAAAAACCCATGTTGCTTTTGATCTTGAAACCCATGTTCAACAATCCTTTCCTTTAACATTGTTTTCATTAATTTCCCCACTACAGATATAAGACTAACTGGCCCGTAGTTGCCCGAATCCTCCCTACTGCCTTTTTTGTGAATGGGCACAACATTCGCTACTTTCCAATCTCCTGGGACCAGTCCCGTTACCAATGATTCGTTAAATAAATCAGTTAACGGTTTTGCTAGTACACTCCCAAGCTCTTTTAATAACTTTGGGTGTATCCCATCAGGCCCCATCGACTTATTTGTCTTTACCTTAGACAACTGAAGTAGAACCTCCGCCTTGATAAACCCATATATTTCAAATGATTCAGTCTTTTTTCCTAACTGAGGTCCCATTCCCTCTTTTTCATTTGTAAAAACTGAACAGAAATATTCATTGAGGCAGTCAGCCTAGACCTTTATCCTTTTCTACCATACATTCTTTTGTTTTTAATCTAATCCTGTTTTACTTTCCTTTTCACATTTATATATCTAAAAAATGTTTTATCTCCATTTTTTTACCTGACAGGGCAATTCGCTCTTCTGCATGTGATTTGACAGCTCTTATAACTTTCTTTGCTTCTTTCTGCCTAATTTTTACAGATCAGTCTATCCTCCTCACTTTGGGTATTTTTGTATCTACTAAAGGCTAACTTGTCTTTTACGATTTTGGCCACTTCTGCAGAGTACCACAGCGGTACCAAAGATGTGATGGGGGGGTGATAGAAACATTTGAATACTTAAAGGGAATCAACATGATAAAGGAAGAGAGTTTATTTAAAAGAAGAGTACTACCGCAACAAGAGGGCACAGTCTAAAGCTAGAGGTAGCGGATACATAGAATAGCCTTCAAGCAGAAGTAGTAGAGATTAATACAGAAATTTAAGCAAGCCTGGGATAAACATAAGACCAGGGACTAAGGAAAGTATTTAGAGGTTGGGCAGACTAGATGTGCTGGATGGTTCTTATCTGCTGTCACTTTCTATGTTTCTATTTGTACTATTCCTGCTGTCATATTTACCCAGTGAAATAGGTAAATTCAAAGAAAAGATTTGCAGGCCACATTATAGCTGTTAAAATATAGATACTAAGCATTCAGTATGGTATGACCACATCCTGAGATCAATCTATGCTCTGTTCCTTTATGGGTTCTCTTAGTTTGAGGCTTCATATTGTTTGCAAAGTCAGAGGAAAGACACATAACCTATCCCAAAATCGTTTCTCATGCTGTTGCATCTTCTTAGTACAGTATACAAAATGTTAGTGTTAGTTAGGAACTGCATATTAGGAAGAGACAGTGGTGAACAAGCAATAGGGTCATGGGAGACCAAGGCTGATTGATGCATGTGGGGGTGAAGGCTGGCCCATTTGGTTCCTGTAGCTCAACTGCTAAACAGTTAATGCTTGTTCTGATAGAAAGGTTCAGCATCACAGTTTGTTGCGATAGGGCTTGTCAAGGCGCCCATGCTGCCCACTGCCAAAAACACCTACAATGGGCATGTGAGCATAAGAACTGGACTGCGGAGCAATGGAAGAAGGTGACCTGGTCTGATGAATCATGTTTTCTTTTACATCACGTGGATGGCCAGGTGCGTGTGCATCACTTACCTGGCGCACACAGGGCACCAGGATGCATCCATGCCTCAACGGGCCAGGGCTAAGCACCGGAAGGTGACGTCACACCAGTGCTTCGTCTTAGAAGCCTCGACAGAAGTGTTGGGTAGCAGCAGAGGTTGTCTGCGCGCATCGCACACCGGGTGCCAGAGAGGAGGATCCAGGTCTCCTGCAGCGCTGCGGGGATCCTCCTCTCTGGCAGCTGATGATCGTCTCTGCGATGCACGTAGACAAGCTCCGCTGCTGCTGGCTGGTACTTCCACCAAGGCTTCTATGCTGGAGCACTGGCGTCATTTGACGCCGGTGCTCCATCATAAAAACCCCAACGGAAGTGCTGGCAGCAGTGGAGGTTTTCTGCGTGCAGATATCCACCGGCTCCCAGAGAGGAGGATCCAGGTCCCCTGCAGCGCTGAGTATTTGGCACCCGGGGCGGATCCTGTATGTGGCACCCCCCACACACAAAACAATTAATGTTAGCAAGAATATTTACTTCACAAATTTGTAAACTGGAAAAAAATGAACATTTACTGAACAGATATGGTACAGCATAACTCCCATTACAATATACGGAGCCAGACCTTGACGGCAGTGCAGCATAACCCCTATCACTATATAGTAAGCCAGACTTTGACATGGTAGGACTCTGCACCTAAAACAGCCTGCTTGTGCCACCTCTGCCTCCCTGTTCTGCCGCAGTGTGCTCGGCTTCACTGTTGAGCGCCGGTATATGACTTCATATACCGGTGCTCAGCATGAAATGCCGGCGCCACGACCAAGGCAGAGGCCTCGCGGAGAAGAGTGAGAGGCGCCCAACAGTTTCTGATAAATTAATCCTCAGCGACCGTTCGGGGCCTCTCTCTCCTCCGCGTCTATTAAATTAAAAAAAAGACGGCGTTTCAATTGGGGGGGCACAGCATGCTGTAGAGGGGCCATGGCCCTCTCTGGCCCCCCCTGCTGACGCCACTAATGATCAGCTTTCTTGAAGATTAGTAAGTTGAGCCACCCACTTGTGTTCTCCATTCCTGTGATGTACAATGTTTCTGGTTAAGGCTGCTGTGTGTGTATTCAATGTTGTCTGTTATAGTGCCTGGCAATGTTGTATCTTATTTAGGTTTAACCAAATACTACTGTGGATACTCACAGCCTCTTTTCTTTGGCTCTTCTTCTAGATGTTTATGCTCTCTCTATTTGGGGTAGGGAGCTGGAGATGTCTGTAGCAGCTGCTGCTGAGGTGGATGTGGTGGCTGCTAGAGAGATGGAGTCTGTCACTGCTGCTGAGCTGGAGGTTTCTGCTGCTGAGTTTGTAGGTGTTGAAATGTCTGCTTTTACCAAAGCTTTTTATCTCCTCTCCTGAATGTGGGATCTAAGGTGGATGTATTTATATTTCCAATGGCCCTTCTACACTTATGTCTTCCTTAGTAGATGGGTAGTCACACAATGGCCTTGATGGCTAAGTTTTTTAGACTATAGTTCCATTTTCCATGTTAGTGCCAGCTGCCATGTTAGGAATCACATGCATCCTTGGCTACAGCCAGGCCTGTCATAAGTAAGGGGTGGGATTTTTGGCAATCATCCATGTCATGTGGTAGGCCTTCATATTGTTGGGCAGTGATGGTGGTAGCCACTGTCACTGGTAGGTTGTGTGACTATTCAACTGCAATGTGGTTGAGGCTGTCACTGGAAGCTCTTCCTGTGATGTGGCTACATGTTCTGTATAGACAGACATATAGGCATTGATTACAAACAAGAAATAACAAGAAGTATCCGGCTGTAGATTTTAGAAGTACATATATGTATGCACGTGTGCACAGAACTTTACTTAGCCTCTTACATATCATGTACATACAACTGTACATGCATTAGATGGTAAGATGCACTATGTAATATAAGTATGTGAACATCTTACCATCACACCTATATGAGCTTCTTGGACATCCCATTCCAAAACATGCATTAATATGACGTTGGCCCCCTTTTGCGGTTATAACAACCTCAACTCTTCTGGGAAGGCTTTCCATAAGATTTTAGAGTGTGCCTGTTGGAATTGGTGCCCTTTCAGCCAAAAGAGCACTTGTAATGTGAGGCACTAATATTGGACAAAAAAGGCCTCTCCCACAATCACTATTCCAATTAATCACAAAGGTGATCAATTGGGTTAAGGTCTTAGCTGTCTACTCAAGTTCTTCCACACCAAACTCACCAAATCATGTTTTTATGTACATTGCTGTGTGCACACGGCTGAGTCGTGCTGGAACAGGAAAGGGCCATTTCCAAACTCGTGCCACAAATTTGGGAGCACACAGTTGTCACAAATGTTTTGTATTACCCTTTACTGGAACTAAGGGGCCTATCTCAAACCCTGAAAAACAGCTCCAGAACATTATACACCTTTCGCAGATTTTACATTAGGCATTAAACATTCCTATAGGTAGAGTCCTCCTGGAAAGATGCGTCCATTAGACTTCCAGATTAATCAACCCAGAGAACACGCTTCCTTCTCTCCAGAGTCCAGTGGCAGTGTGATTTACACCACTCCAGCAGATGCTTAGCATTGCTTATAACGATCCTATGGGAACCCATTTTGTGAAGATCCTAATGCTAATGTTGCTTTAGAGGCAACTTGGAACTCTGTAGTGATGCTAAAGAGGACAGTGAAAATGTTGTATATTGCTTCTTGTCACTTACAGTGGGCTGGGCACATATAGCAGGCCAGACATTTCATAAACTCACTTGTGGCAAAGGTGGCATCCAATAACAGTGTCACGTTTCTACCCATGCTATTGCCAATGTTTGTCTATGGAGGTGGAAGAATCAGCTTACCTCTATAATAAGATGTTATAGAAAGCATGATTATTTACAAGGCCAAAGATGTGGATGTATCCAGGAGTTCAGTTCTTCAAGAATAAAAATGTAATTTTGGTAGCTCTCAGGCGGGGCTTCTACATGTCCCTGGCATTTGCCTTGCAATGTACCCTACCTTCATGTATACAATCATTTTTACAGTCTGAAGGCCTCCTGTGTCCTCTTCATTTGATGACAGCCTCTTCAGTCTGTTGTGATACTCCTCCTCCTTTGGCTAGGTATACCTTTGCCATTTTCAGCCATCAAAATCATGGCCTCCAGTTATAGGGTATTCTGGACAATGACCAGTTTCTTCTGATAGCTGACCCTGGACCCCACAGTCTGTGACTATCATTGGGATGAACTATACCATTATGATCATCCTGAGTGGCTATATGGACATGTGTCTGGCTCTTGATGTGTTTATCCCATTCCAGTTCCATCATTCCATGGTCTTGTTAGCACCTCCTCTTCAACTATTTGTGTGCCTGGTTCTGTGCTCCTTCCACTGCTTATCTTTCAGCAGCCAAAGAAAGGAAATTTGCTCCTTATCCTACTCTGCCCATATCTTCCCATGCCTAGGTGCATATCTTTTCCTGCAATCTTTCTTAACTATCCATAGATCACACTCAGACCCAGTCATCTCAACACATTCAGCCGCAATTAACACCTCAGGTAACTTACAATTTGCCATTGATATTAATGATAGTGTAGACAGTGTTTGTCAGCGTCTGTATAGTGCATATATTGTGCAATATCTTGCTATATAGACGACAAAGTGTAGTTCAGTAAACAGTCCAAACACAGACAGGGTCTAATGGCTGTGCATATGTTTATATGGGTTATACAGGTTAATTTCCTGGGATTGGCTGTAGAGAACTATTAGTGTGGCAAACGTGTATGCTAATGTCACCATCTGAGCTGTTACTATTTTTTGTATTTCTCCCCTGTGTGATTTAACATGCTCCCTTCATTTTCTGAATGTGGCTACATTGTAGACAGGTCAATGCATTATGTCCATTATATTAAATATAGATGATAAAAAGCAAAAAACAAACACAGCACATGTAAAGCATTGTTAGGGTATGAATAAAGAATAACCTTGAGAAAGGTATTATTCTTGGATGTACATATTAGTCATTTCAGTAGCACCTCAAAATTTTAATTTTGTATTGTATTCTTTTAGGATGTGTTTCCCTTTAGTTTGGAGCAGACTTTGGAACAGTTGCTTGCTTAAATTGCAGAGGATCCCTGCATTGTTGGAGGTAATGTCTTTGCTAAAATTCAGTTGTAGATACAAAAACATACTTCATCAACCAAATAATCTTAAACTTATGCATCAACTGATCTGGTACCCTTGGTTAAACTTGACTGTGCATAGGTCATTACTGACATCCTTCAACTCATATATAGCCCAGCAGAGTAACATACAAAAATACACAAGTAGTTACCAGCACTCTTCTTTTTAAATAATGCAATGATACTCCATTAGGGTCAACGTTTCAGTCGTTAATGACTTTCATCAGGACAGGCTGCAAGAAATTGGTTGGTGTAGATGTACATTGACACACTCAGCACACGGTGCAAGGGGTGAGGTCAAGTTCACTACGTAGGAGTGTATTTACTGAATGCAAGTGTGCTGGCAGAAATGTGAGTTTACGGCAGCTAATTCAGTGAATTTATATAGACTAAAATTCAACTTGCAAATTCATTACAGCCATGTCCCAGTTGAGTTTGCAAAAGTCACATACACTGCAGGAGGAAAAAACAGCAAGTCTTTAACCTGCACTTAAATCGATTGGAGATGGGGTATAAGTGTGCGACGCACAAAAGGGGTGGGATTCAGGGGGCAGATGCAAGGGCCAGCAATGTGTCATAGGGTAATAGAGTAATAAAATATACCATTCAAGGTTGCATTACATCAATTTCAGTCCCCCTTAAGGGTATTTTTTTTAAATTTAAGCTTCCAAGCTACAGGGCACAAAATTAACTTCAAATGCTTTCCAGTCAGCAGTCGATGGGGATAAAGGGGGTTTCATTTGGCCCTATACTCTCTCAGGTCTGTTTTACTACTACCCTCCTCATCACACACAAGGTGAAGGCAGGGGGAATTTTTTGGCCCCTTGGTTAATAGGGGGACCTGAGGACCCCTTGTGTTTAGTTTTTATTTAGCTATTTTATTTTATTACATATACTGCATGTGTGTGTGTTTTCGGTTTTAAATATTGAGTGTTTCACGCAAGAACATGCAAGTTTTAATTCAATTTTATGTCCTGGTCTGTAAAATGTCAAATTTTGAAATGCATGTGCTTGCAAGCATCTCATTAATTCTTGCACATAAACCTTAATTATGTATGTTGTTTTATGCATAAGCATATGAGGGCATGTGATTAAAGTCAAGTCTGTTCTGTAGGGTTGATACTTAACCAACATCTTCTTAGTATAGGCCCAAGAGACAGTTAAAACTTTGTTAATAACATTAAATGCATTTTGACAAACATTCTGTTCTTAAAGTTGCTCTTCTGTGTTTCTTCATAATTTGTGAAATATTCATATATAATAGACAGAAATAGATATATGTATGTTATAGGTTTGCATCGTTATAATAGAGAAGAATGGTATTTGAATGACATAGTAAAACTTGTATTATACCTGGATCCAGTTTTTGCTTGTCTGTTCGTGTCTCTTCTGAAATTGATCCCTGCAAGTTAAAATTAGAGACTATCACATTGTGTTTAATAGACTTGCCAGGACCTCCTTGGATATGTGTATATAGACTTTGTGAGATATTGAATGCTCATATAAGCCAAACCAAACGAATACATTGCTTACTCCTGTAGTACTCTAAGGGTACATATGTCATAAAAACCCTAGCGTGACTTGTTTTAGTGGTTAAGGTAACAATATAGCCAGAGATTGCTATGTCTGCATTTCCTCTATCCTTCCCCTTTGTCATCACAATAAATATAAAGTAAACATACATATGTACATATATTACATATATATGTGTAAAAAAGTTTGATATTGTGGTTGAATATATGAAACTTATTTTCTTTAAAGTTTTTATAATGCAATTCATTAGCAGTGCTTTGATATTACTTAGATTACTATTTTTAGTCATATTTATGTTTGAATAGTACAGTATATTATAGTTTAATATTTATCTACATTTGCATAGTAGTGCACAAGTTTAATTTAAAATCATGTATCACCTTTGACATACTTGTGAGATTAGCATTTACTGCCACGTAATAAAGATTGTACACCCTCTTTCAATTCTGTGGTTTTACATATCAAAACATATTAACAATCATCTGTCCCTGGGCAAGTCTAAAAAGTAAGTAAATGCAACCTTACATGGCCAACAACACATGACTAAAAAAAACTAATTACACCTTATGATTCAATAGCTTGTACAACCACGTTTAGCAGAAATAACTTGAAGTAATAGTTTTCTGTCTTTCACATCGTTGTGGGGGAATTGTGTCCCAGGCTTCTTTACAACGTTGCTTCAGTTCATTGAGGTTTGTGGGCATTTGTTTATGCACAGCTCTCTTAAGGTCCCACCACAGCATTTCAATCGATTTGAGGTCTGGACTTTGATTGGGACATTGCAACACTGCTGGTGTGCATGACCCAATTTCGGCCAAGCTTTAGCTGTCAGACAGATGTCCTCACATTTGACTCTAGAATACTTTGGTATACAAAGGAGTTCATAGTCAACTCACTGATTGCAAGGTTCCCAGGTCCTGGGGCTGCAAAACAAACCCAAATCATTGCCCTTTCACCACTGTGCTTGACATTCGGTATGAGGTGTTTGTGCTTATATGCACTGTTTAGTTTTTGCCAGACGTGGCACTGTGGATTATGGCCACACATCTCCATTTTGGTCGTGTCTGTCCGAAGGACATTGTTCCAGAACTCGTGTGGTTTGTTCAAATGCAACTTTGCAAACCTAAGCTGTGCTGCCATGTTCATTTGAGGGAGAATAGACTTTCTCCTGACAACCCTTCCAAACAAACCATATTCGATCAGTCTTTATCTAATTGTGCAGTCATGAACTATTATTTTCAACAGGCATGTAGAGTCTTGGGGTGAATTTGCTGGGACGTCGATTCCTGGAAGGATTGGCAGCTGTCTTGAATGTTTTTCACTTCTGAAAAATCTTTCTCATTGTAGAATGATGGACATTATTATGGACTTAAGGGGAGAAAATTGCCTCTCTAATAGCATTGCTGATGTCCTTCTTCTTTAGCATTGTGTTAACACACACCTTAATGCACCAGACCAGCAAACTGCTAAAACTTTTTCAGCTTTTATAGAGATGGTCACACTTGCTGATGATCAATTGATCAAGTGAGTCCAGTGATTTCATGAGTGAGACATGTGACAAAAAACACTATTTTTTTAGTTTCATAAGTAAACATGAGTAGTTACTGATCATGGACAGTATATATATAAATATTTTCACAAGGAATGTAAAGCTCACATATCTAGAATGATGTACTATTTATATCACATGCCACTCGATGAGTTGTTTCATTTTATTTATTTATCATTATTCATGCTGACAACTTAGTAATCACTAAGTATTCAAGTAAGTCAATTCTTTGTTTCTAATTAACTTATGTTGTATATTTAAAATGTAATATTTTATTGATTTGAATTTAAAAAATTAAATGTATTAGATGTAGCAACATAAAGAGTTTGGCTCAATGCCATAATTAAGAAGTAAATTAAACAAGATGATTGTCTTATTCGATAATACAGTAAATAAAAAAACCCAGAATCTTATTCAAAATATTACTATTTTTGTAAGTGCTACCATATTTTTTTTTCAGCCGTTACTGACATTGAGTTATACCTTTACTGACTATTTAGATAGTGTTCTGACCACATATAGTTATGCTGGACACTGAACAGTGTCAATATGACCATTGAAGTTATTTAAGGCCTAATTTAAAAGAGTTGTACTTAATTTGCATGTTAAATATTAGGATTTTTAAAACCATAAATCTAAGTTGATTATTATGACAATGTTTACAGCATTGCATTTATGCACAAAGGTATTAACGTATTATGTAACCAGAACAAAAAAAAGCAAAAATACTTTGTTCTTACCATTCGATGGCTTAAGGATAGCACCAAAGTAGCAGCTGTGCAGACTAGACAAAAAGCACAAAGAGCACTGCTGATATAACATAATCTGTTTTTAAAAGCTTGCATCTCACGGCCAGTAAGATCTTGTGGTTCCATTGTTTTCTTCTTCTAAAGTTATTTTTCAGTGCTAGAGGAACTGTTTTGCAATACATACAAGCAACTGTAGTTATCATGCATCTGAAACAGTCATCATATAAACTCCCACACAATGTCTTATCTACCTAGATCATTGTTTAGCTTGGAAGAAATCAGAACACATTTTCCTTGGTTTCTCCCCACTCATTCTAGAAATCTGTACATGTATGTGTGTCACTTTATGAATTATTCTCATAATGTTGTACAATCTCCATCATGGCTCATAAGTCGAATGAGTAAATTATACCAAACAGAAGTAGAAATTTAGACGACAACTAGATTCAAGACCAAAGTCTGGATTTTCTGTCCATTTCTTTTATCCCTTAGTTATGTATTTCTTTTCCTGATTGTTATAACGTATGTGTTCAAGATTCATAGCACATGTGATTTAGTAGAACTCTCAGACATTGGCTAACAAAGAATAGACATTTTCAGAATGTACTCATGGGGAGATATATCAATAAGTGGTTCAAGTAGGTTTTACAGACCACTGTTTATCACATGATACGTTTATCCTGAAAGGTCAGCACGGATGACTCAAATGGAGAACCAGTGCTTTGAATCATCTTCCCTTTTTGGTATAAATTGAAAACAAACTGCATTTAATGCAGTTACTAATGTTGTCGGCATGATTTTTTTATGTACTTCTTAAAAGTAAAGTTAAAAATGGTGTGCCTTAACATGTCTTTATTTGTTCATTTATTCCAGTCTCAAAGGAAGAATTAAATTTTTTCCTTGGTGTTGGAGTGGAGGGCATGATTGGATGCTCGGGAACATATCAATATATGTGTGTGTGGTGTGTGTGTGTGTGTGTGGGGCAAGCAAATACTTCCCCAGGGTCCAATCAATATTAAAGATGGCCCTGCCTTGAGGCAATGGTCAAAATTGTAAAGTATTGTAAACCTTAATTTTTTTTCACATGATTGCTATTCACCTTTTTTTTTTAACTGCACATTCCCTTGTCCTTAACCCGCTTCACCTCTGGCCTCCTACAGCCATAAACCGCCCCTTTCTACTTTAAACTTATTTTTTCTTATTCATCTCTCTCTCTCTTTTCCCTCTTGTAGCCTGCCTGCATCAAAACCATACAAATAAACAAGCAAAGTGGATGTTAAAAATATGGGGGGGGGTTGTTTCTGAATACAAATCACAAATTGTTTCAGTAATTTCATGTACCCAGGGAAAAAAATGTACTGAAATGAAAAAGAAAATTTACTGCAATGTTTAGCACAGACTGGCGCTAAAATGGTTAAATCAAAAGTGTTAAAATGCCCCTAGTAAAATACTTTGGAATGTCAATTTTCAAAAATATACTTTTGCTTGGTATTTTTTTTTCTGGCCGCTATTGGGGTGCAACTCCCAGCCTACCACATTTTTACATAATCTTATTTAGAAACAGCAATGCACGTCATTCATATTTAACCCTGTAAGTGCCAATATAAATGAAAATAACCAGGCATATGAGGTGTTTTCAAAAACAGTACGAATACCTAAATGCAGTTTTGAAGGGTTTTTTCCCCATTTGCACTAGTTATATATAGTTTTTATATGGGAAACTGTGGAAAAAAAACATTATTTTCATAATTTTCCTCACATTTTTAGACATTTTTCATACTAAATGATGTTATATATTACATATATAATTCTCATTTCAAAAGAAAGCCCTACGTGTGCTGAAAAAAACAATATATAATGTGTGTGTGTGTGCACTAAATAAGTTAGTGGGCAATCAGAGTTGAATAAAGACATAGCAAAAGCACAAAAACCACAAACATGTAAAAAAAAAACCCTGTTCATGAAGGGGTTAATGTATATTTGTTATGTGTGTTAACTGTCCCATTTAAATTGTACAGCACAACATAATTTGTTGGTGCTTAATACATTTACCATTTTTAACCCACTAGAAAATATTGCCTCTATATTTTGGCTTACCACTTTCCAAAGAATATATAGCATTGTTACTGCTTCTCTAGTGGGGCCTCCACATAGGAAATTGAATCCTTTAAAGTTTTAAAGAGAAGCCTGTCAATTACTTCACTATATAGTGATAAATTCCATCTGGTCTAGGTATTTTATTATCTTTGAATACATGTTGGCATCAGTTTTCTCCTTTTCTACAAAGAACTCCCCAATGTCAAGGTTACGTTTTTATTCCCGTTGTGGAATTTCACCCAATGTCTTCCTCCTTATGATACTCAGATTATATGAATAAATAAAGTATACATGCTTTCATTTCCAACCAGTTTTATCTTCTCCACTTAAGCTGTGTAGCTGCTCTTTTCTTGGGAATTCCTTCTACTTTTGAAAATGTTTCTCAGTGCCCTGTGACATAAAATGTATCAAATTGCATTTTCCAAGAAACTTCTCAGTCCCTCCCTGCAGTCACACTGATGATTAGTCCCGTCCCTTTCCTTATAGCGTCCACACTGCTCAGCAACTAATCTAACAGTAAGTATTACTGGCGGGGGGTTAATTTAGGGACAGTTGGCGGTCCCTAAACCCTTTGAAAACAATGCATTTTGAGTCCGTAAAGGTACGGGCTTTGTCATTAAGGGATTAAAACTAGTGGGCCTCCACAAAATTCAGGTGCATCTTATACACAAGAGCATCTTATACATGGGGAAATACGGTACATACTTGATTCTGCATCCAGTGCTGCCACTCAGTGATTTATTTAGATCTATAGTGAACATACTGAAAAGTACACAATAACTAACAAATTAAAACTATTTTACTGTACGAAAGGGAAACAGATGCATACAGTAACAGTGTTTAGATGAAATAAGGTTTAGTCCTGAGAATGATAGTTCATAATAACTGCATGTTTAAGACCGCTTGTACCGCTTATTGAGCCCATCCCCAAGAAAAACAACAGGAGAGCATATAAATAGTTGGAATGTATAAGGCCACAGCGCTTTATTAAATTTTGCGCTGTTTATTAACAAGACTGTGAATAAATCTGTTAATTCTTAAAACACAATTTGACACTGCCACTGTAAACACACTTAATATCCGGTACTAAGATTGACTAACATCAACATATGTAAAACGAAAGTTTCTCTTTGTGCACGAAGTGCAGATATTCCGAACTCCCTACTGGGATTATCTTTAAAACAAGTAGTTGAGGAGCCAAATCGTAAGCAGGCCATATTGGATTTAGTGTTCACAAATGGAGATTTGTTAATGGCTATTTCTGTAGGGGAAAGTTTGGGATCTAGTGATCATCAGTCTGTGTGGTTTAATATACGAACAGTGACAGAGTCACCCCGCACAAAAACTAAATTTTAGACTTTAGAAAAGCTGACTTTTCTAAAATGAGAAAATGTATAGAGGAGTCATTATCAGACTGGGGCAATTTAAATGGAGAATTGTATTAGGCTGGTCAGTAAGAGTAAAAAAATAAACAAACTACTGTGGTACTCTGCAGAAGTGACCAAGACAAGAAGTTAGCCTTTAGTAAATACATAAATACCCAAAATGAGGAAGATAGACAGATCTATAAAATTAGGCAGAAAGAAGCAAAGAAAGTTATAAGAGCTGCCAAATCACACGCAGAAGAGAGAATTGCCCTGTCAGTAAAAAAGGGATTTTTTTTTAAATATATAAATGAGAAAAGGAAAGTAAAACAAGGATTAAAAACAAAAAAAGCAATGTATGTAGAAGAAGATAAAGGTCTAGCTGACGGTCTCAATTAATACTTCGGTTCAGTTTTTACAAATGAAAATGAGGGAATGGGACCTCAATTAGGAAGAAAGACAGAGTATTTTGAAATATGTGAGTTTATCAAGGCAGAGGTTCTACTTCAGTTGTCTAAGGTAAAGACAAATAAGTCGATGGGGCCTGATGGCATTCACCCCAAGTTATTAAAAGAGCTTAGTGGTTTTTGCTGGAGGAGGCCCCTGCAGGCGACCAGTAGACTCACTTGCACAGCCCTTTAACTCCTGACGGCACAACGTGGCCTGGGGAGACCGTGGTCTCCCTGCTCCAAGAGTTAAAGGTCTTTATTGGTCGTTCGTACGGACTTTTAACTCTTGGAGCGGGGAGACTAGTGGTCTCTCACGGCCAAGTTGCGGCACCAGGGGGCTTGTCTGCCATCAACCAATGAAGTACAGGTGTACTTCATTGGTTGATGGCATTGGAAGCCTCTGCAGGCAACTAATAGAGTTGCTCGTACAGACGTTTAAAATCCTGGCGCCAAAGCTGCTGCATAGTCTGTACCGCGTTAACCCCATATTAAACCCTTCTACAAAAAACAGCAAAAAAACAAGAAAAAAAACGAACACGAAGAATGTATACGAATATTTGCCCGAACTGAACACAGGAATGGGCGAATATTCGTGGAATACGAAGACTTTTTCCCCCACGAAGATGCACACAAAGAGCTGGCTGGCGCCCAAGTCTATTTAAAAGGTGGCAACATGCTGTGGTAAAACTGTGTCGACATTACCCCGCCTGCCGTAACGCTACACTAGTGGGCAGAGCAGCATGAATATCAATAAATTACCTAAGTGATCCTTAGTAGGCTGAATAACATAAATATTATGAATATAGTCATGTGAAAAAGAAAGTACACCTTCTTTGAATTATATTCATCTGTTGCTTAGCAGGCTTAAAAATTAGGTAAGTACAAACTCAGTTGAACAGCAACGCATGACATATTACACCATGTCATGATTTATTCAGCAAAAATAAAGCCAAAACGGAGAAGCCATGTGTGAAAAATGAAGTACACCATTACTGCTTCCAAAGGAATTAAGATGCTAAGAAGCAGCTGCTAATCAAATGGCTGTGATTAATTGATCATCAGCAAGTATGACCATATCTAAAAGCTGAAGTTTTAGCAGTTTGCTGGTCTGGAGCATTTAGGTGTGTGTTAACACAATGCCAAATCAATCTAGTGATAAGGCCATTTCCAAACAATTTAAAGTCCATTATTCTCAGGGAGTCGGAGCGTCATGATGTAGGACAAACGTTTGTAAGTGCGGCTAAGTGCTGGACAATGCGGAGTGACTGCGAGTAACAGAGGATCCACCCAGCGTTCTACCCTGTGATCTACCCTTCGGGCAGTGAGCGTGAAAGCAATGAGCCGTGTGGTGTTCCAGTGTGTCAGTACCTACCTCTGCAGCTTTGTGGAGAACTGTAGCTAACCGGAAGCTGGTCATCCATCCAGTAGACTATGGTTTCTCTATTCCAGCAGCTCAAGTGCTCCATCTACCCTTAAAAAACATAAAGCGGGCAAATCGCTCACATCGCCATTACACTCCTGTGGAATAATGTAGTGATGGGGCTTTCCCTTTAGACTCAAAGTGCTCCATAGGGGAACTCAACTTTCGCTCCGGGATCCCTCTGATGATCAACCGGTGGCCCTGCAATCTACTTGTAGGGAATCTCTTACTTCTACACGGTCACATCGACATGAGATGATAGCTGTCATGATCCTACCCAGGCTGTGGAGCTGCATATGTCACTCTTGTTTCAGTTTCCCTGTTTTGCTTCAATCCATTCCTGGATTTCCTTTTGCGCTGTTCTGCTCTCCCATTCCTTGCTTCTGCTTCAGCTCTTTGCTTTTGCTTTGTATCCTTCATAAGGTGTGCCCCTCCTGTGTGTTCTGTTTGTCTCAGTCTGCAGGTATGTCTCAGTGCTATGTGTTTGGATTTCATGTTTGGTTTGTTTCGTATCTTTGTCAGCAGGGATTAGTGCAACGACCCACCTTCATTGGAGTACTTTGGCGTAGTGGTGGGCTAAGCATACTATGGCCATATGGCAACGGGGTGTCCTGTCCTGTATCCCCGGCAACGGGGTGTCCTGTCCTGTATCCCCGGCAGCGGGGTGTCCTGTATCCCCGGCAACGGGATGTCCTGTCCTGTATCCCCGGCAACGGGGTGTCCTGTCCTGTATCCCCGGCAATGGGGTATCCTGTCCTGTATCCCCGGCAGCGGGGTATCCTGTATCCCTGGCAGCGGGGTGTCCTGTATCCCCGGCAGCGGGGTGTCCTGTATCCGCGGCAGCGGGGTGTCCTGTATGTTCCCTGTTGTGCCCTGTGTTATGTATATCTTGCCTGGTTATGTTTATTCCTTGTCTTGTTCACTGTTGTGCTCAGTAATATGTATATCTTGTCTGGTTATGTTTCGTGCTTGGTCTCCCTGTCCCTTGCTTGTTATGTGTCTGCTATAGTTCTCTGCTTAGCTTCCATACTTCCAGCCTGCAGCATCCCGCTCATGCGTCTTGTGTGATGTCTCATGCCTGTTCCGGGGTGCCTGTAGGATTTCACTTTGTTCTGGATTTCCGCTGCTATATCAGGGCACTGGTGTTTGGCTGCACAACCCTAGATACTCAACACCCAGGTGAGTGCGGTCACCCTGCAACCAGGCCCTGTCCAACTCCACTACTGCACCGTAACTCCTGCACACAATCTTTGGGCGCGCTGGGTCCTTTCAGTCATCCGTATGGACCCAGTTCGTGACACATATACATGAGAGTGTTGACCCTTGGACAGTCTCCATAAATGCTAATCGCTCCTCTACGCCTGGATGCATGACTTGATTAGAAGTGAAGAAGCAATAAACTGATCAAAAGAGGGGGAGTGGAAACAAAAAAGTCTATTACTATAGCTTGCAGTTGACAGGCTAGATATTGCAAAATACAGCAATAATAGACTGCTGCTTCCCAATTTCTACACTGAAGGCACAGAAACAAAAATCTGTTTAGTTTAGCTTAATGTCTAAAACTGTGATGTAAGGAGACACATCATATTGTTTTTTTTATGTTATGTAATCTGCTTTACCAACCTAGAACGTGCTGTATCAAAAATTGGTCTAACTGCTAAAATATTATGTATGTGCCTAAAAAAATGAAAACAAATAAATTTAGTTATGAATATAAGATGTGGCTATGACTGTTCACCTTCGTTTATAATTTATGTTTCCACATACCATTTCCTGACTTCATCTGTTTCTGTTCTTTGTTTGCTTTGCTGTAGGAAACCTTAGTGGTATGTTTTTGTGGTTTCCTGGAGGATCAGTTTATACTTGCTCATATTATCCATAGTTTAGTTGTCATACTTATGTATGACCCTGGGACAAATCGCAAATATGTGTAAATAAGCATTTTATTTGCCAAAGTGGTATGAAATGTGCACAAAATGTCAGGAAAGGTTAATAATGGGTAGATCAACTTGCTGAACTACTGTTTTTCTTACTGTGTTTATAGAACTACCTACAAAGTCAGTATCAGATGTATGTGTGGAATGGAAACTTTCACTCTGGTGCCATTTATGTGCTTTCAAAATGCATCATTTGGCTTAAGTAACATTTTAGCTTCCTTTCCCTTCTGAGAGAATGTAATGCATTTAACTTAATGGGTTTCACAGAAACCAGTGGAAAACTCTCTTGTTAGGTTTTAAAGATATTCAGTTTGGTTCCAAGATAATTTTTGGTGCCTATTTATTCAAATAATAAATGTTAATCCCAAGTATGTTTTTAGTTTGTTTTGTATTACTTTCATCACATATTTTCTTTCTGAAATATAATAATAATAAATAATATCTTTGTTGTCATTTGGAGGAACAAAATGACATGGCTCTCAGTGTGACATTTTAGGGTAAATCAAAGTTTTCTTTATTTTGTAATTTTTGCAGTAGAAGAAAAAAAAGGGGGGATACAGAAGGAAAAAAAGGGGGAATGTGGGGTAAAACAGAAAACAATGATCCCAACAACAGACCTACAGTAATACAGTGCAATATGCAGGATGCAGCACGATACCTCATAAGTGCGGAGAAAGAGCCAGACATCAAATGGCATTGAGACATAGTCGACAGAACATTGTAAAATGGGCAGTTCACGTAACAACAACTCACATATGTACGAGAGAGCCATATGACTAGAGGCAAAGAGGTAAATTCGGTAACACCCAGTAGAAGGATGTGCAAATAATTACAAAAGGCACTGTGTAGTTGCATATGAGGTAGCTAGAGAAGCTCTCATTTCAGCAGTCCCAAAGCTGCAGGAGAATCACTAAGGAGGGAGAGGGAGGAGGGGAGACACAGGGAGGAGGAAAGGGAGAAGGAAAGAAGGAGAGTAAGAGAGAGAAAAAGAAACACAAAGAAGGGAAAGAAAAAAAGAGGGGGGAGAAACACACAAACACCACCAACAAAAACCACCTCACCTGGCCACCACAACCGAATGCAAAGGGAAAACACCTCTTTGGAATTAATCCAACAGAGGGCGAATAAGGGGGCCTGTGACAAACTCCAGCCAGTGAAACCAAGTCTTCTGGTATCTCTCCTCCGCACCCGTGGGAAGCAGGTGTAACTCCTCCAGGACCCTTGTTTGTTCAACTCGGAGGACCCACTCCTTAAAGGGGGGTATGAAGGTGAAGACGAAATTCCGGCGTAAACGGGACCACGCGGTCCGTGAGACGTTGCAACTGGGTATGAACGGATTTCCAGAAAAGAACTATGCGAGGACACTGCCACCACAAATGCAGGAGAGAGCCCGGGGATGCGGCGCATCTCCAACACCTGTTTGGCACGTCGGGCGGTATAGAGAAGTCAAAGCAGGGGGCCGATACCACAGGGCCAGCAGGGCCGGTACCACAGGGCCAGCAGTCGCTGGTACTCCTGGAGCAGCAATGAGCGAAGACACTCGGATTCCCACCGTCCCATAAACACAGGGGGCATCGGGTTGACTGCCTCAAGGAGCAGGCTATATAGCCGCGAGATGCCATGGGGTGGGAGTTCAGGGGCAACACAGAGGTCCTCAAACACTGTGAGCGCTCGCGACATGTCATGTCTCCGGGGGAACGACCGCACAAAGTTGCGTAGTTGAGCATAGTGGAACGCGTCTAAAAAAGAGGGAGGCGTGCGAGGGGAAAGCTGATCCAGAGGCTTAAGACCCTCGCCGGAGAGGTAAGAGCGAATCTCCGACCTCTCGCCCCCAGACGAGGCCGAGAAGAGGGCCCCTCCCATCCCAAGGGGAAATCAGGATTATGCCCAACAGGGGTCAGTGGCGAGGGCACCGAGGATAGGCGCGTCTTCCTAAGAACTTGAAACCAGACAGCAAGGGTGGCCCGTATGAAGGGGTGAGGCAAAGCCGCTCCCGCGCAGTAGGGGGCAGAAGCCATGGCAAAGAGCGCATAGGAAGGCCCAACAAGGCGGTTTCAACAGCCACCCATTGTTTGTCCGCCGGGCTGTGGGACCATTCCAGCACCCGTAGGAGGTGGCACGCCCTGTAATAAGTGCGAAGGCAGGGCCAGACCGCCCTTAAATTTGGGGAGGATTAGCGTGGCAAGGCGTACCCTAGGGGCCCAAGAACCCCAGACAAAGCGCAGAAACGCTGTGCGCAAGAAAGAGGGGGGGACAGCGATAGGAAGGGTCTGAAACAGATACAAAAAACGGGGCATGACATTCATTTTGAGTACATTGATATGACCCAACCAGGAGATCGTCAACGACTTCCAGGACCTCAGATCAGACCGAAGTGTAGCCAGTAAGGGTGAGAAGTTATAGTGGAACAATTGGGTGAAGTCAGGCGATAGCCAGGTCCCAAGATATTTTAGCTTAGAGCTACACCAGGCGAAAGGGAACGAGGTCCTCAGGGGACAGACCACCGTATGAGGAAGGTTTACGTTCAATTTTTCTGACTTGGAGGCATTGATTTTGAAATTCATAAGAGCCCCATACACCGAGAACTCACGAAGGATGTTGGGGAGAGAGACCTGGGGGCGGGACACAACGAACAGAAGGTCATCCGCGTAACCTAGAATTTTATGATGAGTACCCCCAACTTGTAACCCACATATATCAGGGTTCATCCGCACCGCTTGGAGCAAGGGCTCAACAGAGAGCACAAACAACAGGGGGGATAGTGGGCAACCCTGCCTCGTCCCGTTTCGGATAGCAAAAGAACCTGAGAGGGAGCCATTAACCCGGACGTGAGCTGAGGGAGTGGAATAAAGGGACCTAATCCAGGACCAAAACCCATATGTGACAGGGTGGACAACATGAAAGGCCAGTCCACTCTGTCAAAGGCCTTCTCAGCGTCCGTGAAGAGCAGCATGGTAGGAGTAGAGGTGTGTTTGGCATAGTGCATAAGTGAAAGGGCTCTGATAGTGCTGTCCCTGGCTTCATGCCCGGGGATGAAGCCTGTCTGATCTGGATGAACCAGCGAGCGCATGAAAGGCTTGATTCGGTTAGCAAGGATCTTGGTCAGTAGTTTCAGATCCGCGTTCAACAATTGGGCGGTAGCTGCTGCATTGCTCCGGGTCCTTGCCCTCCTTCGGAATGAGAGTAATCGCGGCCGACAAAGTATGATCCGGGATATGACCTCCCGACAGAATAGAGTTGAAGGAACTCACAAAGTAAGGGCCCAAAACATCTTTAAATTCCTAGTAATAGCGCAAGGGAAGCCCATCAGGGCCTGGGCACTTCCCAGCCGGGGAGGACTTGAGGGCAAAAAGAAACTCAGGCAATGTGATTGGGGAGTCTAGAGTGGCCGCCTCATCCGCTGTGATCTTCCGTCTAATGGTCCTATCAAGATATGACCTGATTTCTATGGATTGACTGGGAAGTGCGGGGCCGGGGGGGTGCGAGTGAAGGAGGCCGCTCGAGGAGCATATCTTGGGCACATAGGTCGGTTTCCGTACGGCCCGTAGAGCCCAAGACAGATATTTGCCAGGCTTATTGCCATGCTCATAATATATCGCCTTGGTTTTCATATAAGAAGTGTGCAGCCGACGATTGAGAATCGAGGCCAACTCACCCCGGAGAGACAAGAGGAGCTGCAGGTCGCTTCGGGACACAGAGGTTTTGTGCGCCTGTTCAGCCACGGCAATCTGGGCGTAGAGCCTGTCTATCTGCTCCCGCTCTGCGCGTTTACGCTTAGAGCACTCCTTGATAAAATCCCCCCTAATCACGCATTTATGCACCTCCCAGACCGTTAACTCAGGGGTACCCTGGAGGAGGTTATCCTGAAAATAATGGCAAAGGACCTCAAGCGACTCAGAGCGGGCCAGCACGTCTGATAAGACAGATTCATTGAGACGCCATTAGCCCCCAGTAGGACGGGGGAGGGGGAGGCCAGGGAGAGGGACAGAGGGGCATGATCCGACCAGGTCGTCGCCCCAATGGAAGAACGGCGGAGAAGGTTGGCGAAGTGGCATGGAAGGAAGAAGAAATCTATGCGGGAATACGAGTTGTGCGGCATGGAAAAAAAGGTGTAGTCTCTAGTATCGGGATGGAGAACCCTCCAGCAATCAACCAGCTTGTGGGTCGTAAGGAGCAAATGGATCCTGCGGAGGACGAGGCGGGGGGTCCGCGTAGTCCCCGAAGAGGTGTCTAGAGCCGGATACAGTGCTACATTAAAGTCACCCCCTAGGACCAGAATCCCCTCCTGAAAGCCATTAAGCTTCTGCAGTACAGAACGAAGGGTGAGGTGTTGGCAGACCCCGAGGGGAGGTAGACATTCACCAGCGTGTACATGTGATCCGCGATCTTGCCCTTAACCAATAAAAACCTCCCCTCGGGGTCTGCTACAACACCTGAGGCGCGGAAGGGGATCTGGGCAGAGAAGAGAATCGCCACTCCCTTAGATTTTGCCAATGGCTTGTTACTGAAAAAACTGGTGGGATAGGAGTGTTGTGGATGTAAAAAAAATAAGAAAATAAAAGTAAAAAACATAAATAAATAGGAATATTAATGTACAGGCACAGATACAACAAGACATCAACACGCACGGAGGTACGCGACTGCGATGTGGTGTGTGCAGTGCCTGCAGGCCCAGGCGCAAGACAGAGGCACTGGTAAAGGTAACGAGGAGGCCAGCTATGACGCAGGGGGCGACCCAATGTACCCGAGCCGCCACAAAATAAGTGTAAGTGACATGGATCAATATATATGGAGGCATGCCAGTGTGGTGTGATATGTGCAGTGCCCGCAGGTACAGGCGCAAAATAGAGGCACGGCCTGTGCCGAGGTAAAGAAAACGAGGGGGCCAGGCGAGATGTGTGGGGGAAAAAAAAGGGGGGGGTGCGTGGGAGCTCATGACCGTAATGTAATGCGTATGTGCGAGTAGAGACAACCCAAATACAAACAGAAAGCATACCTCAATGCATGCAGAGCAGCAGCGAAAGGAGGCGGCGCTTCCGCACAGGCAGAGCGAACCACGCCAGCCCACATATATATGTGGAGGCAGGTGTATAAGTGTGCTGTGCCAAATGCACTGCATAAGCCCCGCCTACGCGGGGGCGAGGCTTCTGATTTGCATGTAAAAAACGTGAGGCCGCTGATGGAGGCTCTTGTATCTTCTTTGCACAATCCCTGATATCCCCCTTTAGGTAATCAGTAACACTTCAATGGAATATAATATCAAATTATGGTAAACCAGGTTAAATAAATTATAGTACCGTATTTGCTCAAATATGTTTGTAAGGGCAGTGTATGTGTATATAGGTGTGTGTGAGAAAGGGTGGTAGATGATGGAGAGAAAGGGATGCTGTGTTGAACAGAATACAAGTATAACAACGATTTCTTACAAAGGGCAAGTGTGAGGCAGTATGTTTGTGTGTATGGCTAGTGCATATGTTTCTGCAAGGGCAGTGTATTTGTGTATGTGTGGACAGAAATTATCAGAAGAAAGAGGGAGTATGCAATAGTAACATTCAAATCGAAAAAACGGCTAAGTAGATGGGCTGAATGGTTCTTACCTGCCATCAAATGCTATGTTTCTACGGACAGGCGTTTGTAAAAGAGTATTTGTGTGTATATGGGTAGAGCATAAGTTTGTAAGGGCAGGTGTGTGTAAGTGGAATGCATATGTATATGTGTATGTGTATGTATAAGGGCAGTGCATATGTGTGTATATGAGGAGTGCATATGTGTGTGTGTGTGTGTGTGTGTGTAAGGGCAGTGTATGTGCGTATGTGTGGGAAGACATGTGTAAGGGGAGTCTATGTGTGTGTGTATAAGTACAGTATACAGTATGTGTGTATGTATGGACATGCATGTGTGTTTAACCCCTTAACGACCAGTGACATGCCAGGCATGTCACGGAAAATAGTAACTTAATGACGACATGCCTGGCTCGTCATGGCATTAAACAAGTTTAAACGATGTTGAGGTATTCAGCAACACCAAGATCATTATCAGGGGCCTCGTGTGGCCCCTCCCCGGGATGTCAACATCTGCCATACACTGTATAGTGGTGGACCTCCATTTTAAAAGCGTTTAGGAGGCGATTAACAATCCTAAGCTTCAATGGTGTCACTGAATTGTCTCAATAGAGAGGCATTCAGCGACATCATACAGGAAGTACACAAGTGCCACTGCGAGAGATTTTGCCTCTAGCAAGATGGCAACATCTTTTTTTAAAAAATAAACAAGTTTACAAGAGGTACTGCATTCAACCATGCAAGTCAAGCTTTCTAATCACAATGTGGTTAGTAAAATATAAAGAAAAATGGACAAAAATAAAAATAGCTATGTGCTAACATTTAAAAATAATTATGTAGTGAGGTCATCATCAAAGGCTGTTGGTAAAATTAGTGCATGGAAAGGGTTAAAATACTGCCATTTGAGATACCCTGGGGTGTCTAGTTTTCAAAAATATATGATTTGATGGGGTAAGTTTAACTAACCGGCTTCAAAGATGTCCCAAAGGGAACATGACATATGAAGGGCCATATGTCAAAGTTACAAGGCATTTTACCTCCCTAACCCCCCCGACAAACCCATGGTTGGTATCACTGTACTCTGGAGATTTTTCTGAACACATATTGGGGTGTTTGACAGTGATGTATACCAGGAGCTATAAATTCATACTTAAATTACAATTTGTGTGAAAAAAATACAAAAATGTATACAAAATCTGGCAAAGGCTGGTGTTTGAATCTCATGGATGGATGTGTAGTTTAAAAAAATATATGGTTTAATGATGGTAAATTGCATTGGCTGGTTTCAAAGATGCACCAAATAGAACATGGGGCAGAACGACATGTGTCATTCTTAATCCCTTGCAGCCATGCATAGCAGCTGCACTAGACCCACCGGAGCATCGCCCATTTGGGCAGCAGCCCTTGATATTTTGGTGGGTACTAGTGTCCCCAAAGCTCCCCAAAGTCAGAGTAGCGCCTCTTAAGTGGTGCAAGCCAATCTTGAGGAACTGCCACTACTTCCTTGTACCCTCTATGTTATTGGTACCAGAAAGAGGTTGTCTGGCTAGGCTTCTCTTAAGTGGCCCAGCAGTTGCTTTCATGTGTCACGGCCAGGTGTGCAGTTACTTGATAGTGACCACCGGCTAAATAGGGCATGCAGGAACACAAAACGAATCTGGAACACGTAAACATTCAGTTGGCAAAGTCAGTACACGAAGCCGAGGTCAGGGATAAACGAGGACAGGATAACCAAATAACTAGCCGGGTCAAACGCAGGAGACAGTTAGGGACATCAAGCAAGCCAGGATTATAACCAAAAGATCAACAAATGTATTATTCACAGCCAAATGCACAGACACTGACACAGCATTAGCACCAGGTTTAAACTGCAAAAGAATCTCCCGCCCAGAATCCGAAATAGAGGTTTGGAACACATAAAGGTCACGTCCCTTTAACAGGCTTTATGAGTCCAGGAGAAGACGCGATTCTGTACAGCCAATACTGGCCACACATAGGCACGCGTACGCCTGCTTGTGCTAAAAACCATGCGGTCGTCGTCAGAGGATCCTGGCGGCAGATGCTGGCATCGAGGGACCTCGGAGGGGGCGGCTGATCGGGTGGCCAGAAGGTAAGGTATGCCCACACACCAGTGTTCAACACAGCTCTCTTGAGCAAATGGTTTTCTTTAAAGTCAATCTTCCAAAATTAGTGTACCTAACAATCAATATTCAAACTAGTGAGTGATGTCTAGTGCTGCTTCTGCTCTGTCTCCTTCCTTACTGATCATTTTTGCCAGATTCAGTCATGCTCCAAGAGGGCATGTGTGCCTTTCTGCCCAGGCCCAGTGCCCTACTGCTGCTGCACCTCTTTGATCGTCATTTCTATAATATTGTGTGGAAATTCCTGCGCCGCAGGGCTGCATATTCTTATCTGCCGGTGTCTGCCTGCCCAGGCCCCGTGCTCTACTACTATTGCTGCTGCACTTCTTTGACCGTTCTTACCCTGAGGGAACCTTTTTTAATTTCTATAATGAAAGGTGAGTCCAGAAGGTATCAGGGACCCCCTGAATGTTGTCCCAGAACACTCGGTGACACCGCTCTGTGACACTGTAATATGTCTGTGGTTGTTTCATCTGGCAGATGATAGGCACATACAGTCCTATGGAGGAGGACTGGATTTTCCCCAATGTTAAAAAAGGTTCCCCCAGAGTAAGGGGTCTTATCTTATATCTGGCTTAGCCTTATGCCTATCCTATCCCATGCTTAAACAGATTTGCTGTATGAATCTCTACCACTTTTGCTGGAAGGCTATTCCACACATTCACTATCCTTTCAGTAAAGTAATGTTTCCTGATATTACTTTTAAACCTTTGCCACTCTAGCTTAAGACTATGTGCTCTTATTGTGGTAGTATATCTTCTTTTGAAAAAACTCTCTTACTTTATCATGTGTTAGCAATCACACTCCTATCATGCCAGGTCAGCCAGTACATGCTAGTACAGGGTGGCTGAAAGTGATGTGCAGACCCTATATTGCTGGCAACATCAATATACAAGGGGGGAAGCTAGCTAGGTTTCAGAATGTACTGGCTGACTTGGCATGATAGGAGTGTGATTGCTAACAACAATCACAGTCCCATCATGCCTAGGTTCCAGAACTTACACATCCATGCTATCACACACACACTCATTCATTCATATACTAATTCATTCACAGATTCATTCCCTCAATCATGCATACTCATTCAAACAAACTCCCCACCCCCTTACCTGCACTGCAGCTCCTCGATGCCGCTCACAGACTTCAGCAGGGGGCATGGCCTCCCTCTGCGTTCTCTGGTAAAGAACAGAGGAAGCAGTACTGGAGCAGAGTCATGTGATGTCATGTGAACTCTGCTGGGTTCCGCTTCCTCTGTGCAGTACAAAAGACCCTCCCACAGGTAAGTAGCAGGGCTCTTGTCGTAGCAGGGCTCAAGGTGCGGGCCACGTAAGATCGGTTGCCCTGGCTGCATGTTGGACGCCCCTGCTCTATTGCATTTTCTACCTACCTTTAAGTCTTCTGAAATTATAACCCCTAAATCCCATTCCTCATATGTTGAGGTTAGGGCAGTATCAAATATTTTATACTCTGCCCTTGGATTTTTTTGCCCTAGGTTCATTATCTTGCACTTATCCACATTAAACATCAGTTGCCACAGCTCTGACCATTTTTCCAGTTTACCTAAATCATTTCCTATTTGACCTATCCCTCCAGGAACATCAACCCTGTTGCAAATCTTTGTGTCATCAGCAAAAAGACATGCCTTACCATCTGCAATATCACTAATGAAAATATTAAATATAATGGGTTCAAGTACAGATTCCTGAGATACTCCACTGGTAACAAGACCTAGCTCCAAAAATACTTCATAGACTACAACCCTTATCTATCACTCAACCACTGTTTAATCCATTCAGCAATATTTAGGTCTTCTATGTGGGACAGTGTCAAAAGGGTTACGGAAATCTAGATACACAATGTCTACTGCACCACCTTGATCAATTATTTTAATCACCCAATCAAAAAAATCAATATGAATAGTTAAGCATGATATCACATGTTTTTGATGCTGAAAACCATGTGAGTTTAGAGGCATTAGGGTCAGATAAGGCTGAGAGTCCTGAGACAGAGCAGCAATCACTTTATGGAAACTACACCATAAGCCAGTAATCAGAAAATTTACTAAATTAGGACCACACTTCAATGGAGCTGTGCTGGCGCTGTGGCTAGCTGGAGCTTAGCTACACAGTGCTAATATTGCCCTCAAAAAGGTCAATAAATTATGTTAGCAGCCCACCCTAAGCATCAGACTAATGTTGAGGTGAAAACAGGTGCTCCTTTTATTGGGAATAGCATAGATATTTATACAGACAACATAACTGGATCAGGAGTAGAATCCCATCAACTACCAGACAGCCCAACACCTCCATACAGTTCTATGGCCAGTAATGCCCACCCGACAAAAGAGTTACTATTGTGGTGTCAATACCAGGGTACCAATGGAGAACTCAAGGCCCAAGGATGTTATATTCCTAAAACTGACTTGATCCATCGTCGGGACCCTGAGTGACAGTGTCGGCAGTGTCCAATGTCCCCCGGAACAGTGCGGTAGCCGGGCCAGAGTTTAACAGCCCCGTGTGGGTAAACCCCTGGTCCAAAAGATGGGTATGAAAACCAGGGTTTCAAAATGAGCTCCCTCTCTGTAACCACCTCAAATTATTGCCCACCAAGAGCAAAGTATAGCCCCAAAAGAGCGACGTCGTGAGACAACAGGTGTCTGTAGAGACTCCGTTCCAAATCTCGTCGGGCATCACCGCAGTTCTTAACCGACACATAGTTCCATGGATTTGCAGCTAGGTCACTGTAAGGCACAGGGCAAGGGAAAATGTGATTCAACAGGTTGGTAACAGAAATGTGTGATTATACTCCTGTAGGAACTGGGGAAACAGGGGAAAATCAACTCTAAACAAAGTAAACAGTCCTCGTCAGCCCTAGTTCTGGGACAGGCCCTATGGCACACGGTGCAAATGACTAAATTAACTAAAATTACAACCTGAGGTATTGAAATTATTGCAAATTTGTGATCTGC
>VKOC01023297.1:0-41627 GCA_009364415.1 Spea multiplicata
ATAATCGGCCAACTAATCGATTATGTAAATAATCGTTAGTTGCAGCCCTATTTGTTTGCATTACACAATGTAGATTTAATGTTTTCTCCAAGTGGAACCACACCTTTAAAAGTGAGTATTGTGCTATGTTTGCAATAAGCAGATCTGCTAGAGATGTGGCGCTGAACAGGGAGATAAAGGTATGTTGAAAAATCTACAATCCCTACATTTACAATATAAGATCATTCTCCTACTGGTCATCTGGCAAATCAGATATATCTGACCCTATATATCTTTATTGCTGTTTGTGTGTCAAGTTCTTTTGTATGTGGATACATATGCTCCAAAACTATAAGGCGGTACTGTGCAGCAGTGTATATCCAGCAGAAGGCCACACAAGGTATTTTTCAGCCACTGGCCTTAGATTACCAGGGCAAATTTTCATTTTCTGAGCCATGTGGCAAATATTCTATCCATGAGCTTAGAGGTGGGCTGGTAACTTCTGGTCCAGGGACAATACAGTGAAGGAAAAAAATATTTGATCCCCTGCTGATTTTGTACGTTTGACCACTGACAAATACATGATCAGTCTATAATCTGGTATCTTTATTTGACAAGTGAGAGACAGAATAACAACAAAAAATCCAGAATGATGCATTTCAAATAAATTATAAATTGATTTGCATTTTACTCTGTGAAATAAGTATTTCAAGATGTTTGGCTCCCAGGTGTCTTTTATACAGATACCGAGCTGAGATTAGGAGCATTCTCTTAAAGGGAGTGCTCCTAATCTCAGTTTGTTGCCTGTATAAGAGACACCTGTCCACAGAAGCAATCAATCAGATTCCAAACTTTCCACCATGGCCAAGACCAAAGAGCTGTCCAAGGGTGTCAGGGACAAGTTTGTAGACATACAAGGCTGGAATGGGCTATAAGACCATCTCCAGCAGCTCGGTGAGAAAGGTTACAATGGTACGATTATTCGCAAATGGAAGAAACACAAAATAACCATTAATCTCAGCCCAGAACTAGACGGGAGGATCTTGTCAATGATCTCAAGGCAGCTGGGACCATAGTCACCAAGAAAACAATCAGTAACACACCAATAATCAGTAACACACCATGCTGTGAAGGACTGAAATCCTGCAGCGCCCGCAAGGTCCCCCTGTTCAAGAAAGCACATGTACAGCCCGTCTGAAGTTTGCCAATGAACATCTGAATGATTCAGGAGAACTGGTGTGTTCAGATGAGACCAAAATCGAGCTATTTGGCTTCAACTCAACTTGCCGTGTTTGGAGGAGGAGGAATGCTGCCTATGACCCTAAGGACACCATCCTCACCATCAAGCATGGAGGAGGTGGAAACATTATGCTTTGGGGGTGTTTTTCTGCTAAGGGGACAGGACAACTTCACCACATCAAAAGGGCGTAGATGGGGCCATGTACCGTGAAATCTTAGGTGAGAACCCCCTTCCTTCTGCCCGGGTTGTTGAAAATTTTTCGTGGATGGGTATTCCAGCATGACAATGACCCAAAACACACGACCAAGGCAACAAAGGAGTGGCTGAAGAAGAAGCACATTAAGGTCCTGGAATGGCCTAACCAGTCTCCAGACCTTAATCCCATAGGAAATCTGTGGAGGTAGCTGAAGGTTTGAGTTGCCTCGAAACCTTAATGAGGATCTGCAAAGGGGAGTGAGAAAAAAATCCCTCCTGAGATGTGTGCAAACCTGGTGGCCAACTACAAGAAACGTCTGACCTCTGCGATTGCCAACAAGGGTTTTGCATTGTTTTGCCACTAAGTACTAAGACATGCAATTACATTTTATAACTTACTTAAAATGCATTATTCTGATTTTTTGTTGTTGTTCTGTCTCTCACTGATCAAATAAACCTACCATTAAAATTATAGACTGATCAGTCAGTGGGCAAATGTACAAATTTATTGTAATTTCAAATGATAAGAGGTTTACAGGTCTCCACTTCTTGCACTAGATGTCACTGTTGTGTCTAAATAGACAGTTATGTAAAAAAGAAAGTACATTCTCTTTGAATTCTATGGTTTTACGTATCAGAACATAATCACAATTATCTGTTCCTTAGCAGGTCTAAAAATTAGGTAAATACAACAACACATGACATATTACAAAGTGTCATGATTCAGTCAACAAAAATAATTGGAGAAGCCATGTGTGAAAAAATAAGTACACCCTTAAGATCCTAACTAGCAGACAGGTGCCGCTAATCAAATACCCTTGATTAATTGCTCATCGGCAAGCCTCTATAAAAGCCAAAGTTATAGCAGTTTGCTGTTCTGGAGCATTCAGGTACATTTTAACACAATGCCAAGGAGGAAAGACATCAGCAATAATCTTGGAGAAGAAATTGTTACTGTCTATCAATCTGGGAAGGGTTATAAGGCCATTTCCAAACAATTTAAAGTCCATCATTCTACAGTAAAGAAATGTATTAAAAAGTGGAGAACATTCAAGACAGTTGCCAATCTTCCCAGGAACGGACAACCCAGCAAATCCAGCCCAAGTTCAAACCATTGCAGAAAACACGAGTTATATCTTAAATGTTAAAGTTCATGTCAGTACAATTAGAAAAAGACTGAGCAAGTATGGTTTGGAAGGGTTGCCAGAAGAAAACTTCTTCCCTCTAAAAAAACACATGGCAGCACGGCTTAGGTTTGCAAAGTTGCATCTAAACAAAGCTTTAAGACTTCTAAAACAATGTCCCTTGGACAGACAAGAACAAAGTGGAGATGTTTAGCCATAGAGCACAGTGCCAAACACAGCATATCAGCACAAACAACTCATACCAAGTGTTAACCATGAACTCCTATCTATACCAAAGTATTTTTGAGTTAAATGTGAGGTCATCTGTCTGACAGCTAAAGCTTGGGCAAAATTGGGTCAAGCAACAGGAAAATGATCCCAAGCATGCCAGCACATCTGCAAAAGAATGGTTACAAACAAAAAGAGTCAAGGTGTTGCAATGGCCCAGTCAAAGTCCAGACCTTAACCTGATTGAAATGCTGTGGCGGAACCGTAAGAGAGAGCTGTGCATAAAAAAATACCCATAAAGCTCAATGAACTGTAAAGAAGATTAGGCCAAACTTCCTCTACAACAATGTGTGAGACTGATAAAGTCATACAGACAACAATTACTTCTAGTCATTGCTGCTAAAGGTGGTTCTACAGGCTGCTGAATCATAAGGTGTACTTAGTACAAGGCTTCTCCATTGTGGCTTTATTTTTGTTGAATAAACCATGACATGGTGTAATATGTCATATGTTCATCTGAGATATATATGCAGTATGCCCTGATATGTAAAACCATAGTACACGACTGTACTTAAATGCTTTATTATTGAACAAATCGGAATGTACTCTATATAACACATACTAATATTGTACTGCAAGATAATACATCAGTATAAGGCCTCTGTATAATCACTCTAGATTCATAAAATAATGTTGTAAAGGCATTTATCACATTTTTTATTAATTATAATCAAAGCAGCCTTTATATATATAATGCAGGGGTTTTATTATGCTCTATATAGGTTGTGTACCATTATATGTTTATGACTGTTGTATTCAGAGACAAAGTTCTCCCAGGTGGCTCAAATTACAGTTTTTAGTATACCTTTATCTGGAGTAAAAAGATATTAAGCCTTGATAGATTAGTCTCCTTCTTTTGCTTATCATGAGCTGTCAGTTACCATCAGAGTTTATGAAGCTGTGCGTTTCACTAGGAAGCAAATTGCAAGGACTCTGCAAGCCAGATGACTTATAATGCTCAAAACACTTTTGCACCCATATGGCGAAGAGTACAAAACAACTCCCTTGATTCAATCAACACCCTTCATACTCACCTTTGCACAGTGAAATTTTCTTTTGTCATTTATTTACAATGACATGTGATGTCATTTCTATTAGTAGTTGGGCACATGACTTCATTGCATTTATTAGGTCAGAGAACACATGCTTTTATATGAACTAATGCAAACTAAGGAGAATGCATATCACTAACAGATCCTGAGGGACACCAAAAGGAAAAGGTTACATTGTCATATCAATTCTAAAAAGTGTTTGTTACAGGAATATAAAACATAAAAACAATTATATTGCCATCCTATTAGTAGAATTGCAAATGTTTTTAAAACCTTTATCAAAGCATTTACTAGCGCCCCTGCTGTAGAAGATCACGGTGTGACGCTCCATTTCCTAGCCTCGGAGGCAGTTGGGAGTGATCCATAGCCCTGCCCTCTCCAACCCAATTCCACTTACTCCTTGCTTCTGTCCATCGCAAACCCACACTGCATCCAACCCAACTGTTTCAGCTATTCCCTTTAATAACTCTTTATTGCACATTTCCTGTAAACACAGAATAGGCTAAATTGCCTATTTATTCATCATGTTAGTGGGGCATATGATGGAATCTCACAAAGATAATTTTCTTCTCGGAAATATCACACTAAACTCTTAGAATACAGTCCACAGTGAGGGATTTACATACATAACCAGTAGACATGTGCATTCGAATTTGTACAAATTGCACATTTACCGAATTTTGGGAAACTTGGGAATTTTGGGCCAGACCAACCCACACACACAAAATAGATGAAAAAAAAGCAGAAAACTCTGAATTGTCATCTAAAATTCATCCAAATTACCTTATAATGAGATACATTGGAATTAATATTACTAGCCAAGACTGGCATCAAAGTGTTGTTATACCTACCTGTAACAGTTTCAGTTTTCAACTAAATGAAGCATCAAAACAGCATTCTAATACTGTTGAATCCCCAAACTATTCTCATAAATGGCTCTTTATGAAAAATGTTATCTCAGTGAATTTTTAGCTGGGAAAACCATGTGTCACATGGGACACAAATGCAGAAGCTATTGTTGTTACCATAGAAACAACCCCCCTCCATCTTTTCCAGGTTGTGTTATGTGGCTACATCTCTAGGGAAAAAATGCAAATGTCAAACCTGCTAAGATACATTTGCCTAACATATTAGAAAATGCAGTGAATGTTTTTACTAAGTAGAACTGCGCCTCTAAGGCAGGTGTAATGATCATCAACATACCTGGGAACATTCTGGTGGGAAGCGTGCCGAAATGCTGTTCCCCTGTCCCGGAGAAGCAGCACTTCACCCAGATTCTCTGGGGACGAAACCTGGAGAGATCCCAGGTATGGTCATCAACTAATGGCTTTTATGTCATCTGACTGGTAGGCCAACATGTAACTTAGTATATGATGTCATAACCATGACACTGGGCTATAGGATACATGGCTCCAGGAACATTATGTTATGAAGGCTGTTCAACCTCGGTGATTTAGTTACCGTCAAGTTCCTTACAGCAGTAATGGAGACATATTTTTCTCAATTATTGCCCCTAGGAAACGTGAATTGCTGGAGGTCAATTTAGTGCAGCAATGAATCTGTTGCACACTCAGCACATATTTGCGTTTGTAACACAACTCCAATGGTGTATTAATTGTTTAAAGGGACACTCCAGTGTCCAATACAGCTACAGCAATGAAGAATACTAATACTTTGTCAGTCTCTGGCAGGAAAGCATTTGGGGGTCTTATTAGACTCCCTTGGAAATCTCTCACAAGCCAGTTGGCTATTAGTATACAGTGCATGTACACTGGTGAGCATGAGATGCATTCGGCCAAACATGTCTCTAAAAAGCCAAGTAGTTGGGGGCAGGGAATTCAGATCAATCCCTCCATGCATTTGCAAGGGAAAACTAATTCTTCCCAATACAGGTTTGCTATTTAGAGTGAGATATTACCCCATCATAGGATGGTCTGATTAAAGGATAATAGACCTGAAAGGGAGTACAATGACCTTTTTAAAAATGTTTGACACCTCATACCAGCAAAATGCTTACCAGCTTAAAAACACCCAGTTGGGTAAATATTTAATGGCACATCACAGAGAGTTGGTTTACTAGTTATCAGAAATGTTAAGTCAGTTAGTTATAACTATTCACAGGGCTGTCTTAAAATATGATAATTATTTCTTAAACCATATTTCCTGTTATTTTTCACATGGCATTATTGGATCAGATCCAGTCTGTTTGGAGCACTGGGGGATTCTTTGTTTCATGGGCACTGCTCTAGTATGAGTGATGTCGATATACAGCTATATGTTAAGTTCAACATGCTTAGCATTTTGCAATTTGTTTGTTATTTTTTTGATATATTGTGGGCATGATGTTGCAGAGATTGGTAAGAATGCATTTAAATTCCGCAGATTGTCCTACACAGAAGGTCACTGCCACGTTTTGGACACTGGCAAAAGACAATGAATGCAACTTGTTGCCATCTTCGGTTAGGCAATTATGTTATCAGCAGAGACTAAGCCAAATTTCAGTGAAAACCACCATGCCTGGAACATCCAGACTCCAGTTAACCCGGAGCCTTCCCTCTTCGGGTGGATTGGCTTCATGAGGGGAAAGGCTAGCTGAGTAATGAGTAAACTGTTAAACTGCATGATCTGTTTGTGCTCAATAAACAAAAGATAATAATAAAATTGCTAGCTGTTAGCAGGGTTAGCCCCAAACACCTTACATTTGTATGGAGGTCAAAGGAAAATAATGGGCATGTCTATACGCTGCTCTGATGACCTGGAAATTGAGCGTCGTGACCCGGAGAACCAGAGAAGCAGCTTTTCACCTGGAGTCTCCTGGTGAAACCCCAGAGAGTTAATTGAATGAATGAGAACTGGCAGAGAGAAGTGTAGAGTAGGCAGGAATAGGCAAAATGAAGTTATGGCCACACGCCATTCTCCTGTTAAGAGAAAGAAGAGAGACTCCTGGTCAAACCTAGAGAGTTCCTATGTACTGTGTAAAAAAAACTAATCATGCTAATCATTATGATTTTACATTTTGCTTTTTGAATGTTGGCCTACTGTTGGATAAGTTATTATCAGGTTTAAAAGTAACTTCAGGAAATATTACTTTACTATAAGGGCAGTGGATGCACGGAATAGTCTTCCAGCAGAAGTGGTAGATGTTAATACAGTGAAGGTGTTTAAGCAAGCATGGGATGGGCATACAGTTAAGCAACTTATAAGATAAGGACAGGGACTAAGGGAAGTATTCAGAGGTTGGGCACTTTATATGTTTCCAAATCTCCTGGCAGTACTCACACTGTGTGCTTACATAGAAACACTGAATTTGATGGTAGATATTAACCATTTGGCCCATCTAGATTCAAGATATGGCCATATGTTTATCCCATGCAAGTTTAAATTTCCTCACTGCTGGAAGGCTGTTCCACCCTTTTGGTATAGTAGTATCCCATTTCTATATTATTTTTTAAGTGGTATAAATGTGATACAAGCAGAGTGATTTCCACCAGATGAGATCTAGTTGTTAAATGGTAATAAAGATTAATCCAAACTAAAGTATGCCAATCACCCCCTCCTCGGAGTCCAAGAGCAGTAACCGGGCGTTAAAGTCACATATCAGCAGTCTCATATCAACAAGTACAGTTTGGTGCAAAGCACACACTCTAATCATATCCGTGAAGCTAGACTAACGCAGGAACGAAGTTAATTGTCGTTTTGTGGGAGACATGTTAGTGAACCTTGTGATAAATCAGAATTGCAATGATTTAAGTACATTAAACTGGGTTTTCAATAAAATCAAACAAAGACCTATCATGCCCAGGCAACTACTACTAGTGATATTTGTCTCAAGGCAAACACATGTTGTGTTATCTGTATGTATTAGCAAGTCAATGTCAAAATGTCAAAGGTTTGGTGGGATTAGCAGATCTGAGATGATTCCAAGAGCTATTAATGTTCAGGGCAATGTAACGTGTAACACAAGAATATGGGCATACATGGACGCCCTAAGAAATTCTCATGGAGATCACATCTCCTGCGCGGCATATAGCAGGGAAAGAGGGAAATGCATATAGTGGGATCCAGCAGAATTTGGGAACCAAAAAGAAATTGATTGCATTGAATGCCTGATTCTATCAACTGCACCCAGTTGCAGCTTTTGGTTACTGACATTGGTCTTCCACTTTCTGCTGCTCTAGGAAGCAGGGGTTGCTTAAGGGGATTAATGCTTCTTGGTAGGATTACACGTGATATTGATTGGCTCCTATAGACAATATTTTTAATAAATGTTTGGAGCCAAGGATATATATATATATGTGTGTGTACCGAACATAATGGCAAACCAATAGTTCACATTGCATTGTAACAAGGTCTTCCAGAGATGTATAAGCTTGGTATAACCCTGTTGGTGTAAATAAAGAGAAGAATCTTTATTTCTCAACGGGGCAATTAAGTGTACATCTTTAGGGCTCACAGGGCGATATGTAATTATCAAAGTTATGTAATGCATTGTTTTGGATTGTATCCAAAATTTTGTAATAGTTTATGAATTTTCTGTCTCAAATTTGAGATTAATAACTGAAATGTATCACTTATTTGCCTTAAATTCAAAGCAGGATGCTATATTCGCAAGAGGAATCGCACCACTTTCCAATAAATTAATATTTAACACACCTTTAAAGAAGACAAATGCGTGTTGGTTTTTGCTGATTATCACAATCATTCTTGCTAATTGGGTTCCATTGTTTGGCTCGACAATCCTTTCTTCTGCTAACCTTTTAATGCAAGACTCCTAGAGTGACATTGATATACTGACTAGATGTTCCCTAATGGTATTTAGAACAAAGTCATTTTTCTAAAAAGGGCATAAGAGAATTTGACATAAGGAACATGGTGAACTAAGAATGACGTTAAAAAAGAATATAGCCTTTGTAAAACATCTAAAGAATATTTAAAATTATCCCTGTATTTGTTATTATTCCTATATAAGTGTTACTTTTGGTACCTTATTGCACATTAAAACACCTTATTGAAGCCTTTGACAGTGTACAGTCTTTATGTTTTCTTTATTTATGCTGGTAGTGGGAGCATCAATACTGAAGGTACCTGGCATCTTTCAACTGATCAATCAGGAATACTGCTGGTTTCAGAGTCGAACAGACATGGAAAAGAGCTGTAGACAGATTATATCTCCTCTATAAAAGTGCATTTGATATTTGGAAATGTAGAACTTGAGCAAAATATACTGAGACAATCTTTGCCCCCAAACAGCTTGTCTGTGCCATCGTTTTTCCAAGCAGCTTGTCAGTGCCTCCAACCAGCTTACCTGTGCCATCTTTATCCCCAAACAGCTTGTCAGTGCCTACGAACAGCTTGCCTGTGTTATCTTTGCCACAAAACAGATTGTCAGTGCCTCCAAACAGCTTGTCTGTATCATCGTAATCCCTAAACAGCTTGTCAGTGCTATATTTGTCCCAAAACAGCTTATCAGTGTCCCAAAGAGCTTGACTATGTCATCTTTTTTCCCCAAGCAACTTGTCAGTTCCTGCTAACAGCTTTACAGTGCCATCTCCTCATCATGTTCTGAGGAGGCTTTATAAACGTTTCATTGTCCAATTTGAACAATTTGCTAAGGTTTATTTGCTTAACATACATGAGAATTCCATGAATACAGAAAAGAAGCTCTAAACAGAAAAGGCAATTCTTCGCAGCAAGGTCTGTTCTGGTTTTACTCTGGATGCCCAAAGGGCCATGGATTTTTCCTTTTCCTGCCATTTGCTTGAAAGGGTATTTAATTGAATATGGATTAATGCAGCTAGGCATATCATCAAAGGACCTAGACTTGTAAGATACAACAAATAACATCTCTTAAAGGTGATACTATTTGTCAAAATAGTTTTTTTGGCTTACCTCTTAGACCACCAGGAAATATTGTTCTCATATTTCAACTATATTGCCATCTAATTTGTCATCAAACTACAATGCCTAGGCTGATTTAAAATTGAACAAAGAAGTTGAGGTTTGTAGGAGGATCTCATGGGATTGTGGTTCTTTATTTGAATGTTGCATCATTTCTAATGATTCTCTTTTCCTAGTATACCTGGAACTCTGCAGAAGAATATCTCTTTAAAGCTGTCATGGCCTTCACCATGCGCAGTTACACAAACGACGAAACATTTCAGTAAGTGGACAATAATTACACAACTACAATCATTCTTGTAAACGCTGGCAAACTCACTCACAAATCAGGCCACGTGAGTTCACACGTTAATAACATGTTTCAATGTAAATAACATAAATTGCTAAAGTGCTGCGAAATATGTACTCATTGCCCATGAATTATAGGAAATGTATTTGTATTGCCTGAGTACAACCTCATTAAGCTACACTAAGAGTCATTACTAACATAAACATAGTTTTCGGTGAAATGAATGCCTTGGTTTCAGTGATCAGCCATGCATGCAAAACTGCAGTAAAGCAAAACAGATCTTTTATCAGTTATCATCTTTATTTCTTTTTTAGGATTTCCAATATTTTGCTCTGCAACGTTACAAAGAGAGTCTCTTTCTGGTTTTTAGTTACGTCTCCTTTGAACGACTCAGTTCCTTTTCCCGGCGCCAAGGTAGAAGCCGCGATCAGGTAATGATATTAATGTTCAATAAAGCAGATGTCTAATATTATGGAGGTGATGATTGGCCGATATATCACTGATTGGTATCTAGTTGGTTCACTTGGTGTTGGTCAGGGAATACTTTTCTTTTTCCGTAAAAGCAACTTCTTTGTGGGGGATGAACAGATGGACAGACAGATACAGACACCTCTTTTTTAAGGGACTCTGGGTTCTATTAACTAATGAGGGGGTTACAGGAGAGTTGAACATTTCCACTCCCTGATATCACTATGCTGTATGGAGCAAAAACCCCAGTGAGCATCTCCTGCAAGAAGATCTCCAAATGGAGTGGAGTCTTTAGTCAAAGGGACAACATAAAGGGACAACAAAGAAAAAGATGTAGAGTCATGTAAACTTTCAGAACCTCGAAGGTTCTGAGGTCCCTTATTTGATCTGAAGATGAGATATCTAAGGTCCCAAAAGCTTTAGTGACTACACATTTTTCTATGTTAACCCTATAACAGTTATCACCGTCAACTAAAGACTTATCAGTACAACAATATGTATTTTCCTAAATCAGCAATGGCCTATAGCGGTTAGCTGCATTATACATTAAGCAGATATACACTGACAATATTTCTTGTGCAAGTACAGTTCTTAAAGAAAGAGCAGCATTCATTTCTTTAGTGTCAATGTGTTTATGCCGTACATAATTCATATTTGCTTGCAGGCATGAAAGAAACAGGATCAACAGCGCCTTTCTTTTAAATGACAAAACACTGGAGTTTTTAGAAATTCCCCCTACGATGGCTTCTGTTTCTGAGTCTCGCAGATCGTCTTGGCTTATTGTGTTTGGAGTAATAGTTGGCTTAACCTCGGTGGGAGCCATGTACCTTCTAGTGTCTGGAATCAGACGGCAAATGAAGTAAGTTACACTTTAAACTATAGAATAATCACTTTATGTACAAACTCTTTTAGGTTACCGTTATGTATTGCCACTCTTAGCTTCTATTATCATGAAGAAAAAATTATGTTTATATGTATTTTTTGTTTAATTTCTTTGCTGTGTTGCATAATGTTCACTTTACATTTGCTTGCTATAAGTTTGAAATTAGTTTGCGGTTAAGCTTTCGCAGAGATTTTCCACAGTGGTCAGTAGGTGGTCCTGCATGCAAATTTGTTTTAATTTTTTTTATCAAAAGCATGATCCAGTAGAAGGGTTGAACTTGATGGACTTAGTAATTAGTCTTTTTTCAACCAAAATTACTAACTAAAAATAGTGACAACTGAAAACATAGGAATTTTTTACTGTTTTCAAATATCATGATTTTTTCTGTTATATGACACCGATCCTAATCTTACATGCCACTTGAGCTTGCATGGCGACAAACTACCTAATAAGCCGTTAATGACCTAGCTGACTTGCGTGGGCCATGGTGTGTTCCAAATAAAATTTTTAATGCAAACCGCAGTGGACAAACATAAATCTACAAGCCCTATAGAAAACAGAAATGCTTTAATCATAATGTCATCAGATGGGGAACTGTCTTACATAGCGATACTGATTGCTTGTATAGCTAAAAAGCCCATTTGCACTCATTATCACAAGAATAATTGAATTGCAATTTATTTGGCTTAAGACACAAAATACTGATGCTGAATGCCTGTAATTAAAGGCTAATGGAACACTGTTATTGCATTGATATGACTCAAAACTCCAACTATTTCCAAGTTCACAAAATACAATAAAATGTTATTACAGTTAATGATTTGTAAGTACGCAAATTGTGTGTTATAAACGCCTGAGATAGGCATTGTTCATGATCCTTCAGTTTCTTATCTTATGATTTCATAATGAAAGGCATGCAGCTGATATAAAAAGTGCCTTCTCTGTCACACTTCGAGCAAGGATCAAGGTAAAATTAATGTATAACCTGCACAGGAGGGTCTGCTGATTTTTTTTTAAATGTGTAATTCTGTTAGAATACATTAACTAACTGTTAGAGGGAAAACTTGCATAAAAAAAAAAATCTTCATTTTACTATGCATGTGTCAGGGAATAGTGTCGTTATGATAAACTGTGTTCCAGTTAAATGGGGAAAAACAATGCATCTAAAGAATCATATCTCTACCAACAGATTTTTTTTTTAATATCTTTCCATGTCAGAGCCCGGTCCAGACTGGCTGTCGGCCACACTAGAAAATGCTGTCAGCAACCCCCACCTTCCTTTAACACATGACCACACACCTGTTATTAATCCATTGCGAGCTATAAAGTATCAGGGCAGATTTTACCACTCAAGTCAATACCAGAAAGCCCCGGTGGCATTAGTCCCTCAGTCTTGCCAGTAGGTCTATCAGAGGTAATTAAAGGATAGAATATTATCAACATTGCTGGTGTGGAAATTACTAACCTATCAGTAACCAATGTAGTCTAGATTCCGGCTGTGTCTAAGGAGAGGCGAACCATACTCCTCGGACATCAAAGCATACTTCTTGGGTTGTTGGTTCTCTCATCCAGAGGAGACAGGGTCTGGAGCTGTCTTTTGGGCAAGGCCAGTCTGATATTCTGTAAGATATTTGCTTCTTAAGTAACAGCACAAAAAACATTTGATGCATTCCTGATTCTGGTCTTAACCAGAGGGAAAGCTTATAACCATCTTAATGTGGCCTGTACAATGTACAGAGTTATCAAACTGTCCCATGTTTGCCAAATCCATTAACTCAATGTTTTCTGACAGTTTTGGGTTTAAGGCTGAGAGAGAGAGCGAGAGGTTTTTTTTTAATAATGTGGCACATCCAACAGTTTTAGAAACATTTCTAGATTTTATACCATCTGTCAGATAACAATTCATTATAAACACTAAAGTGTTTGACGTTCCATGAAACCCAGTTGATGCCCTTTTATTTAGTCAATGCCATCTTTAAAACAACCCAAAAGAAGCAGACATCTTTGGATCAGGACAGCTGTCCTTTGGGCCCCCTCAGCAGCTCCTATAGTCTGGAGGCAGTGGCATAACAACCGGGGTCATAACTCTGGCAGGGCCCATAACTGCTTGTCTCTTGTGCTCGCACACAGCCTTGTTTCTACCGTGGGGTAATGTAATGGGTCACGTTAAGGCTGCAAGCATGGTATGGGAGACCCAGAGACAAGCTGTGGTTGAGGTAAGGGGGTACGAGAGTATGTATGTTAGAATGAGAATGTATGTATAAGTGTGTTAAAATGAATGTATAAATGTATGTGAACATGAGCATGTGTAAACATTTGTGTGTGAGCATGAATGTGTGTTTGTGTAAGTGTGTGCTTTTGTGTTAGAATGGATGTGTATGAGTATGTGAGTGTTTGTGCATGAGCATGTATGCATAGGTGGGCTAAGAGGGAGTGTGTGTTAGCATGAGTGTGAAAGAAGGGACAGACAGGCTGTTTAGTGGCAAAGATCGCACGAGCAGCCTCTTTAGCGGCAATGATCGGACAGACAAGCTGTGTGGGGCCAAGATGGTAGATGCTGGCTGTATGGGTGCTAAGATGGACCTGCTAAACTGTTTGGGGCAAGGGTTGGCACTGTGGAACTGTGAAAGCTGCCACTTTCTCCATTGCCTCCTGTGCCAGAATATCACATCATATAACATCATATCCTGGGGCAGCACACAGGCTACCGAGAAAGCATTAGTGGGGTGACCTGTGCCGGTAGCTGGGGGGGGGCACAGAGGCTGCTTTTCCCATGCCCCATTATGTTTAAGACTTTAAGGACTTTAAAATCCTAACAAATACTTGATTAATTTATTTTCATTAGGATAAAGAAAAACATGAAATTACATATTTGTATTAATTTATGACATTTCTAGTGGCATCATGCAGAGTTTATTTAAAGTTGGGTGGCTGAAAATGATGCAAGAAAAATCCCTACTTAGCAAAATATGCCCGGTAGGAATTAAAAAACTAAGTAATACTCAAAACTGCAGTCATCTGCTGGGTATACTAAATTGCTATGCCAAATATCTCAGCATTAAAATAGTTAAGCTTTTCCTGTTCTCGATTAAGCTGATCTCCACCACATGCATATTAGGATGATCAAAAGCAACAATAAATAATAAATTAACACTACATCATACTGTATTGTATTTGACAATAACTGTGATGTTCCCAGTATCACTAAATGTTCAATAACCCTATATCATTATATTGATATTAGATACCCACATTGCTAAATCTACTAATTGTTTCATCATATCTAAATGAATATTCATTATTTTTCTGTACAAACCTCTGAACCAGCTATTTTCTATTCATATTTCTAGTTTAATAACTTTTATAACAAAAGAGGCTAAAATAACTATGACATTTATATCATATTATTTATAGGAGTATAGACATTTACAAGCTAAAATGGTATATGTACAAAGGACTACAATTAATGTATTGAACTTTATCTCTTTGTTGAAAAAAAATAGTATATTATAGGACATAATAAACTCACACCTTTAAATAATAAAATACAAACAAAACATAATGATATATAGTAAAACATCATAAACACACACTTCTGTGTGTGTAGAAACATAAAACAAAATAATATATAACCATACATCTTAAGTATAATACACATTATTACTTTTCCATCCCTGGAAAAGCAAGGGCATATAGCTAAGGCAACTTACCTTAACTACTGCTTAGTTTCCTTTTTTTTTTTTTGGAAATTGTACATTTTAGAAATAGTCATGTTTCCCATTTTGTTTGTCCAGAAACATTACTATGTTTGTTTGTTTAGTGCTAGCTATCTAACATCTAATATCGTTTCAACAGAAAAAGGAAAACAAAAGAAGGAGAGCAGGAACATGAATTTCAAGACAGGGCATCTGCCGTAAAGACGGACGAAAATGGACCTGATTATGAGAACTTGAGTTTTTTTTAACTGGCTGGAAGAAAATATTTTGTTTTTGCACAGAACCTCCAAAAATATGTCCAATATGTTCCTTTGTTAACAATTCTCTTTTAACTTTCCACTTTACAGCCAAAAAAAAAAGGCATATACAATATGCGTTTTATTTATTAAAGAGATCCATGTTTTCATTTTATATGGATAACTGAAAAGGTAGTCATGGATAGGCAAAAAAGACAAAGTAAAATATATGTCCAAATGATCAGATAAAATCATCTGTTTTACCTTGATGGAATATGGGTAGGTATTCATACAACACATTTATTTTGTTCTTGGTCTTGTGGTTTATTCAAGAATGCCTTATGTCAGCCCCATACATTTTTTTAAATCCACTGAACCTCTGTTAAAGAATAATTTAATGCAAATAATAAAAAGTACAAAGAATTCAGGTTCACAAATTATCTAGCAACTAGCTTGCAGATCATAGACTACAGAGCTGTGCAATGACTCCCCAAATGTAGCTACAGAAGACCAATGACTGATTAAGGTAGCAGAAGGTCATAAGGATGACTTTTGGAGAACTGTATGGAAGTGTACGTTTATATTTCTATAAAAGCATGATTTTACTACACTAGATCTGTGTTCTCTTCTTCTTTATGTGTCTTAAGGAAACATGTATATCCAAGATGTTTTATGCATGGACATTCATATGATTCTTTACCACCTAACACAACTTTTTCTTTTTTATTCAGTATGGTTTGCACCTTGTAGTTGAAGTTTCTGTTTTTACAAATAGTAGAAGCATTGTTAAATACTCATCTACCAGGCATGCCAGAAGGCTTGCTTTTCCAAGGGAAACCTAGTAGAGCTACCACTGCTTCTGGGTAGGCCTATGTAAACAAAGTTCAACAATGATCAACTTTTTCCCACTATATCCACTTGATACATGGATTCCTTTGGGTCAAATATCCATTGTACTAGACAACCTTTAACCTCTTCAGTCCACTATGGTACTACACGTATGTCCTAAAAAAAGCCTGGACTCCCCCTGTTAGCAGAAGCCAGCATCACTTCCTGCTGACCGACCATTTCAAATGGCTGCTGGTGCTAGCACCAGTAAGCTGTTACATAAGGAAAGCCACATAGCAAGATCAGGCATTCCCTTCCAGGAGATGACATTGCAGGATATCCCATGTAAACATTACTACCATAAACTTTGACGAAGACTGGTGGTAGAATTAGTGTATGTAAAGAGTTAAAATGTCATCATTTGAAATACCCTGGGCTGTCTACTTTTCAAAAGAATATGATTTGATGGGATAAATTGTATTGTCCGGCTTCAAAGATGTCCCAAAAAGGACATGGGCACAGTATGACTAGATTTGAAAAAAATGTTTCGTTAAATTTAGGACAGGATAGTACACATGGAGCATTATGTCTGCCAAAAATAATTGGATTTGCCCTTTAATTCAGTGGCAAAATAATTTTATTTTTAAACCTGCATCAGGAACAGCATTGTTTATAGCCATGACGTTATCTGAATTGTAAGGCATGTTTGACTTTTCATTTCAGTAGTAGTTTGTTGGTCTAAGTAAGATTTTTGCTGTCACACCTTCTAAGACAAAAGGGAGCATCAAGATATAGAGCAAAGTACAAATCGTACTACATTTTTTCTAAATGAGTCGTGCAAAAACATAATCATGAACAATTATGTTACTGAAATCAGCATACTTGTTAGAAGTACTGCGAGGACATAACTCCTGTAGTGTGGACTGTTGGGCTCAATGGGCACTCTCCCTGTGAGTTCTTTAATGCTCTCTTGTGGACTCCTGTACCACTAATCACCATGTACATCAAGTACTCTACAGAACATTTGATGTATAGATGAGAAAGTTCCAAAAAAATGGGAACTTCCACCTATACCTGAAATAATTAACAATAATGACCTATTTTATGCAGCAAAGACAAGCGTGTTTTTTTTTCTTGTTTTAGTTCACCCCCCACAACCATTTTAAAGCAAGCAAGTGGAAGGAAGTACGTATATTATCTCCTGATCACTGCCGCACAGTTTGTGTTAGTAGTGACTTACTGTGGGGTATCACCTGACAGTTAATATGTATCTTGTTCCAGTGGAGATTGCCATAGCTCCTAGCAACATAATTGTATATTAGGATAAACATTTTTTATTGGATTTTCTGTGACATACTGCATAGAGTGCGCCACCCACACTGTTATTTAAAAAAGTCAATAAGATTTGTTCATATAATGTGTTAATTATTCTTGCTAAAAATGGTACAATTAGAAACTCAAGTGAAAACAATTGTTGGCAGCTGATAAGGAGCAATTTATTTGAGCTGGCCTAGCCATGTCCTTCAGTCTATTCTCATGACACTGTTGGCAGGATTCAGGTATCTGAAAAATAAAAAAATAACAAAAAATGACTTTACAGTAAATCTGTCTTTAATTATAATTTATAGTAGCACATCTCTATTGTTTCAAATTTTTCTCAGTTAGCTAATTATCTGTGGTTATATATTGTTCACTTTAATATTATTTATTGATTTAGTTTAGTTTACCCATAGTTCATACATCACCTTAATGATTGCTATCATCATTGCCTCTTTAAGGAGGCATTCATACAGTATTGTATCCGGATGAATGGAAAAAAAAGAAAGACAAGAAAAGGCCTGAATATAAGATGGCCCAATTGAGAAAAAAATCAAAACAACTGTTTTTGCTTTAGTTTGTTTCAAACTCTCACTAACACTCCCTGTCAGGGCCCGCCCAAGACATAATGCTGCCTGGGGCGAAGTTTGAAATGCGCCCCCCCCCTTCATTATCTATCCTTCCTCTCCCTACCTTCTCATTATCTACCCCCCTCTCTCTCCTCGACTTATAAAGAAATACGGCGCTTGGGGCGGCAAAGTGCCGCCTTTTCAAAAGTGCCATCTGGGGCAATTGCCCCATTTTGCTCCATGGTAGGGCCGGCCCTGTTCCCTGTCAACGTCACCCTACCTACTCGGCTGTCTGCTTCCGTGTCCCTGTGTCCCTATTCTTCTTCAGTCTTCTTTCTTCTCCTCCCTCTTTCACCCTCCCCTCCTGCTTTATTTCTCTCTCCCTCTCTTTTGCTCCCCTGCACTCTCCCTCTGTAGCTTGTGCAGCTCTTCCTTCATGCAGGCTAAGGCATATAGTGTGACAGAATCCCAATATTTATGCTTTAGATAGTTTTTTGTAATGGTGTTTGCTGAAATCTTGCTTTGTTTTAAAATACCTTTTGGCCATTATTATTCTAGCAGCAACTCAGAAATCTGAATGCGTATGTCTTTTATACTTTTTAGGTTGCGTGTTCCCCTATTTTGTATATTTTTCTGCTGTGCATATTTGCAGTTTCTGACCAAACCTTAGGGATGATCAGCCCCTCCTGCCATACAGATGCCTCATTAATGGTGTCCAAAGAAGGCATTAAATTGCTTGAGAGTTCCAGTGGGTTAAAAGCTCCTTGGTAAGCAATGTAAAATTAGATAGACTATCAGGCAGTCTATCAGGCAGACTAATTAGCTTTGAGATGGGATATCACACAGCCCAAAGTTCTAGTGGGAAAAAATCTCCAAGCCCAATTAAAGTTCTTATGTAAAGAACAAGCTCAAAGTCTGACCAAGAACCCTTAACCCCTCAAGGACAATGGGCGGTCCCTAAACCCATCGAAAACAATGCATTTTGTCATTAAGGGGTTAACCATTATTAATCAAGAGGAAGCCCCTACTCACCCCTACTGTTGTATTTGTAAGAGTTGGAAGGGGTCCAGAATTCAAACATAAGGGGCAAAAGTGATCAGTGACTCAAGAATATAGAGAGTACACCTGGAAACCAAGGAAAGAGACCAAGAAGATATTAGAAAAGACCATTTTGTATTTATCATAAACTCAAAAAAAAACAATACGGGAAGACTCATTGTGAATCATGGGCTGAGGAGAAACTGAAAAGGCGTTATCCCTTCATCATCTCTTGTTTTACAGACAAAATAGCATTATGTTAATACGAAATATCTGAGGAGGTGTTTGCCATGGCACATAGTGGTTGTTTTCCAAGATGCCAGTTTTACTATGCCAAAATTTAAGATAGATCTGCTTTACAAAAATAATAAAAAGTCAAGATGATATTAATCTTTAAATGTGCCAAGAATCACACAAGCGGCTATTTATAGTATTGGAACATCAATCTAGTTAAATGCTCTTTCTTGATATGTGGTGTCTTATGTGATAGCCCCATTACATTACATATTAAAGATGCCTAAAAAACCAGAAGTGATTCACATTATATTGTTTGATTTTCCGAGATCAGTGGTAAATCAGGACAGTGAACATCATTTCCTTGATTCAAGAATTTCGGGAAGAAAAAACATTTCTATGTTTATGTTGCAGAGGTCTTGCAAAATCTGGAAATCATTTAAATTTTTTATGCTGGAATTTGTGCCAGATTCTCTTTCCTCTGAAATATCAGGAACCTCCACTGGCTAAAAAGGGACAAGAATAATAATAAATATTTGTTGAACTTGTGTGTCAGCATTAGAGATTCTAGTTGTCTAATGCACTAAGTAGTCAAGTCAGTTAGATGTTGTACATGGTATTAACCCGTATTCGACTGTTATCAAGCGCAACTGTTTGGGGAGATAAACAGGAGAGTTATTGTTTGTGAACTGCGATTTGACCTCATTATTATGTGATTCCCTCATGGGTACAGAAATCTGCCATCCTTTCTGTTACTATCATGATAAAAAGGACAGTGAGTAGTATCACGCTAATAAAACCTTTTAAACAAACAAGACAATCACTTCCTGAATTGCCCTGGCCAACCTTTGCAGAGGAGTGCAAAGGCTAAAGATATAGGTGCTGATATCCAAGATTACTGGAAAGGACCGCATTCAGTTGCGGGATTTTCAGCTCAGGGAGAAAGATGCCAGGTGCCATTTGGCTGTTTTGTGCATCGGCTATTTTGGGCATTTGTACTAGTCAAGATGTTACCAGCGAAGCCAGAGATTTCCTACTACGGTTCGATGAGTTAGCGGAACCTCTGTATCATGAATCTGCACTGGCACAATGGGAGTATAATACCAACATCACAAATGAGAATGCTGACAAAATGGTATGTAGGGATGTTCTAGATCTGTGGGATTTGTGGATGAAGTTTTATTGCATGCCACTATTTTGTTATATTATTTCAAACTTGACCTAAAGATATATATAACATGATGCATGAAGGAGTAAAACCAACGGATACCTGTTAAGAGAGCTCAGAAAGAGACTGTGTGAAGGACTTATAATATAGAGGCGATGTTAAGGTACTGTCAGATTTAACGTATAATACATTTCTTTCCTCTTCTATGACAGAGAATGTGCGTATTATACAGAAGTATGACACGGCATGACCTCCTAGAAACGTAGTTCTAAATTAAGCATGTTTACTATAAATGTGTGCTTGTCATACCCACAGTTTTACAGTATGATTTAGATCTGTTTCAGTCATACATGGACTGATAACTTATTGGAATGTTTATCATTTTGTCTCAAGGTTTTTAATTCTTACTGGTATTTTTTTTCCATGAAATGGTGAAAACCCTATGTGAACGTTACTAATACTAGTAGGGAATACAATGGCAGGTAGGTACTAGGTCAGGCATTAAAGAGAAAAGCAGGGATGAGGTCACACAGGCCCAATACCCACCAGGGAAAAAATCCAAGAAGCAAGACTAAAAGCTAGGTCAGAGAGGCCAAAGCTTGGGTCAGATGGGCAAACGGTTGGGGTAAGGATCGTATAGGGCAGATAAGGATCCAGCCAAGGGTTACAAAACTAGAAGGATGGATAACGGAGGGATGCCACAGAAAGGCCAAACGGAAAATGGCTGTGCTGGAACAACCACCAGACCACAGGAGTGCAGAACACCAGCTTTAACATAAAAACTCAGCAGATACTACTCATGCTCCATGCTCAGCAGATACTACTCATGCTCCATCCTCTGGATACCTTGTGTTACAGACCAATCATTTCTAATTTTGTGGATTTTCCTCAACTTGCTTGTGATGCCTGTGATGCTGACTTTTGGCCTGTTTATTGACTTGGATTATTTCTTTACTTTGTTATTGCGCTATGTCTCATTAGTCCATATGTCTATTATGAAAAATGTGCAGCCTATCACATAATCAAACTGTAACAGTGTCAACTTCCTACAAAGACACGCACAGTACCTGCACTACTGACATTAAGTTAATCATACAGTTAAGTTTGATCACACACCTTGGCCACACGTTCTTTAGGTGTATTGTGATTGCAGCATTCATGTTGATCTTTGGGTAACTAAATATCTGGTTTAAGGATGGCTTAAGTCTAGAACAGTTTGACCACTGAGCAATTCAACCAATGATAAAGATAATATTTTCTACCTTTTTATAACTTTTTCTTTTTCACAACAAAGACACCCTGACACCAGCCACGCATATGTCAAGTGTATTGAGTGCAATGATTCTCTTTCATAGAAAATATATACTTTACACTAAGGGCCCACTTTGACCAGATTAAAAATGATCACTACATTTTATACTTTAAATGGTATTAAATATGTTTTAATGCATACCGATGAGCAATGAGTGTGCAAATCTACCTTATAATAAAGCATACCAGACCCCACAACACAATACAGTCATCCAGATGTTTACACATCAATGCCCATGGATAAGCCTTTATAAAATTATAAAAATATTGCTTTTCCTAGCAATTTAGCGCCACCAGAACAGACCAAGTTGCTTGTTCTTTAAATAGCAATTACATTGACATGAGATCTTTGATTGCTCACTTACACAGATCTGCTTGAAAATGATCCCAAACAGTTAGGAAGCTTCCAAACTACTGCAATCATATTCCTGGCTCACAATACACATGATTGATTTACTACATAATTGGAAATTAATCGTTTACTTCATGCATACATGTTATTGCAGTAAAATAAATTGCTTGTACTTTCCTTGAAAAATAGTCAGCATAATTTTTACACAATGTTACTTAACTAAGAAGAGACTCTGGAAAATATTAACTTAAATTAGGTATCTAGCACATGTTTTTAGAGTGCTTAGAACAAATTTGTCATTGATGATTCACAACATTTATACACATCAGCATAAAGTGTGAAGTTGTACATCAGAGTAATGTTACCACAATTTTTAAACACTCCTCATTGTATGAAACGAGGGTCATTTACTGTGCTAAAAATATGAGATATTGTATTAAACTTTCAAAAACCCTGGAAGTAATGGCAGGGGAAATTAATGTATTTATGAGTTGATTGTTCCCAGTTCCGGCTTAGTCTTACGGAGGCCAGTCCAGGGGACGGTAGGCCCTCTTCGGCATAACAGGTAGACCCAGGCTCCATGCAATGTTATTTCTCAATTGGCCGGTTTAAAGGGAGATCACTGATCTCCCCAACCAGCCCATTATGGAGGGCTGCGCAGAGTAGGGACAGTCCACAGTTTCTTCCATGCTGCGCTTCCTTTACAAAGTGGGGTGCTGGGGTATGAAATCATATCCCGACACCCAAATAGGAGCACGGAGGGGGTAGCAGGTGACGCTGCCCTGGGTTAAGCCTATGGCAATGCTGAATGTAAATACATAACTGACGGTCAAAGACCTTAGTAATAGGGCAAAGTCCCCATGATTGTGATTACAGGCAAGTTGTCATGATTATGGACATGATGAACAAAGAGGTCCATTCATTCTTCAGTGTCACACAGGCCCCCTTCAGAGCACTCCTGCCAAGAAGCCTATGTTCAGACAGCATGGGGATATCAAATCATGTACGAGCAGTTTTTGTCTTGGATGAGGCACCAACCTTGTATTACTTCTAATCCATGGTCTTCCCCACTGTCTGGAGCCCACTATGGACAATATGGAGGTTTACAGGAAATCAAAGAGAAAGGCTAAGGCTGGGGAGAGAGACTATAGGAAGAGGAAAAGGTGGGGATTCTGGGGAAATGGCTGGTGGGGGGGAGACCATGGATAGGCCAAGCGAAAGTAAAATCCATGTAGTAGAGATGAAACTGGATGGGGTATAAAACTGAGGGATGGGGGATAAAGTGCAAAAAAAATTATTACAGCTATATTTCTAATTTAATTACTTCATAAAACTGTTGACATGATGGAAAGTACATGTAAAGCAACTATGTACTATACTCTGACAATAAGACAAGACAGTTAGTTCTCCATAACATAATGTTGTTGCATTATTCACATACACTGCTCATTTATATCACGGGGCCAGAAACTCATTTTCAAAATTCGATTTTAGTAGTATAGCCCTTGCTTAATTATTTCTGCTTGGGAAAAGCTAGAACTTTAGCCTGGACTCAACTGGTTGTGTAAGGTGTTTTCTTATCTTTTGAGTCAGTTTATTGTCTCTGTCTTTATCAGGTACAATCAGATGTTGATACAATGAAACTCTGGCCCTACTTTTACATCAGTAGATTAAATCCTACGCTTGCTACTTAATTTAAATTTGATTGTGATGTTTGATTCAAAGCCAGACCTCATCAAAAGATTGTATGATTAGTGCTGATTTTACATTAATCAATATTAATCCATACTCTTTGACCAATTTGGGCCAAAGAATCCTGGGCTGTTTCCCTGTGCTTCAGCCAATTACAATAAAAGAAAAAATAAATACACCCCAATGTATGAGTTACCTACAAAATAGTTCAAAGAAAATAACAAAAAACACACAATACCACAAATGTTCTTTGTGGGTTATTTAAAAGTCTTAATAAACAATGCTCTTGTGTGGCAGAAAGATAAATTAGATCTATAACTGTATATACCCTATCCTACAGAAAGATCTGTTAAGGTGGCTTGATAAGGGAAAAGTAGAATACAAATCATTTTGAAGGCAATTTGAGGGTCAGATTATAGACGTAGACCAGCTAGAGAATTACTCTAGCATAAAACCTTACTCCACATGGACATTAGCACCTTAGTGATGCCCCAAAACCAAGTAAACCTGCCCTGATTATTTTTGGGTGCCTGACCAAAGACAACGTCCCAGCAGCCGCAGGACTCCCATGACCACTGTTCTTCCTGCGGATAGTTAGGATATGATCGTATGCCTGTGTTCTCCACAGAACACATAGCCCTGGTACACTATGCTACGTAGGCTGTGCCAGTCCTTGTTACCACCATTTAGTGCAATAAGGCACTTTTCTCACAGTTTGTGGCAGAGGGACTGATGGTCTCCTGGAGCTTCTGCTCTGGGCCACAATATGCCACTGGTCTTTAGGAATCAAACACTAAGTTAGTTCTTTGTTATAATAGTTATGGGTAAATGGTGTTTTGATTTCTAATTCTCACAGGGTTACTGAGTGAGCTTAATATCTATTCTGTAGTGTGTAACTCTAATGTGTTATATTACAAGGTCTTGTAAATGCTTCCAGATTATTGATTTTCATTTAATGGGACCATTAAACCTACTCAATGTGTAACCTTTATTTTGTTTGCTTTGTTTCTTATTAAGATTATACAGTCTATTGTAGTTTATATGATATACCATTTAGTAGTGATGTCCATATTTCTAAAGAAATACCGTAATATTAATTTTCAGTGCTTTGGTTTTACACTATATTCATATTTATAAACATAAATATTAAGTATGTGTTTTCCGTGAATGTACATGCTTACCTTATACCTTGCAGCCATTATCTGCAAATCCTATCTATGGTTTTCTCCTAATTTCTGGAAAGATCTTTATTTCTTATTCCTGCCATAAGTATCATGCTATTCGTTGTCATGCTATTCGTTGTATCTAAGTAAAAACAATGTCTCTAATTTCAGAATCAAGCAAGTGCCAAGTGGTCTGCATTTTACAAGGAAGCAAGTGACAATTCATCAAGATATCCACTTGATCAAGTGACTGATCCTGATGTCAAACTGCAGCTCATTTTCCTTGGTGGAAAGGGATCTGCGGTATTACCAGCTGACAAATACACACGAGTAAGTACAGGTACTTTGGACTGAGATATAAGAAAAGTAAGTACAAGGTCCCCAAACTATGATGTCAATAAGTTAGAAGCATTCATGCCCATTTTTCTTTTGGGATGAATGAACATGAATGAGAACTCTCTGGGTTTGACCGGAGACTCCAGGCAAGGGAGTGGCATTTGGCTCAACCCACTATCCCTCCTACTCTCAGCACACCTAAGGTAGCTTGGAGCTAGCCCCAACCCATGTGCCACTAGCTCCTCCTCCATATAGGTTAACCCCACCTCCTCTACCCCCACATGAAGCCACTCTGCAAGGATAAGGAGAGCTCCAGGTGGCCCTTCATGGGAAGTTCCCGGGTATGTCAATAAAGCAAACATTGTAAAGAAATATAAATGCCATTATGAGCTAAATAAGTGATGTTTCACCAAAAAATAATCCACATTTATTAAAATAATACAAAAAACTTTATATGCCTTATAGATAAGTTATTTTTATTTTTTCACAGCTGAATGAAATTTTAAACGAAATGAGTTCAATCTACAGTACAGAAACCGTATGTAAACCGGATGGATCGGACGAGTGTTTGCCATTTGAGCCAGGTATGCAGACATAATACCAGATGGTTTCCTCTATTCCTCATATGCGATGCATTTAATATTTACGCCTCTTGGTCGCATCGGGCTTCTGTAGTACAATAACTACAGTTTTTCTCTGGTAGAAACTGTGGTCTCCCAACTCCTGTAGTGTACACTCTTTGAGCAGGGGCTTCCTCAACATTTGTTTCTGTAAGTCCAAATTGCTATGTGATGCATCACTTATTGTGTCCTGTGTACCCTTTGTACAGCGCTGCAGAATATAATGGTGCTATATAAATCCATAAATTAAAATATTCTGCACTTGTGGAACATGAACATGAAGTGGTCATTTGCTTATGCCTAGAACTGTTAGGAAAAACATCAATGACTTTCGTATTCAATAATACATAATCTTTGGGAGAAAGTTAATGGCTGGTTTTATTTAAAGGTCACTGTAAACGTCGGATTATTGTATCCACTGTACAGATCTGTGCAGCCCATAGGGATTTGAATAGCAGCCAAGGTGCTTTTCTAGCGCAAAGTGTACACACAGTGTACATAACATTAGTACATGCAATTCATAGCGTGTAGATCGGGGTAATTAAACAGAGTGTTGACAGCAAAGCTGCGGATGTATAATGTATCTCACTTAAAATGTAAAACATAATGGTAATATTATTTTAGAAAAGCCAGCTGCGATATAATGTATTTGTGTTATGTACACACAGGGCTGGATCGGATAATGCTCGAAAGCACTGATTATCATGAACGGCTGTGGGCCTGGGAAGGCTGGAGAGCAGAAGCTGGCAGGAAAATGAGACCCCTTTATGAAGAATATGTAGAACTGGAAAATGAAGCTGCACGTCTTAATGGTGAGCGTCAGCGAAAATGATATCATTACATTGGGCTTTTAATAGCGTATTCCTTGACAATAGTACATATCCTGAATTTGTACATTAGTTAAAATCTGCCTTTTAAAATGTCTGATTTTCCTTGCAAGGATACAAGGACTATGGAGATTACTGGAGAGGGAACTATGAAACTCTGGATACTGGTAAATACGCCTACAGTCGGGATGACCTAATAGCAGATGTGGAAAGAACATTTCAAGAGGTATTTTTTATTATTCCAGTGATTTAATATCTATTTTACAAATCTATATTTAGGAAAAAATATACATTTACTGCTAAATTGATCCATGCAATAGGGTTTACAAATGAAAATAAGCAATATATGTATTTGAAATCCATGAAATGATGGGTGGTTCCCATGATTTAGAGGGCTTAATTAAAAAGATTTATGAGGCACCCATCTTTAACACAAATAATAACAATAACAAACAGGTTCAACGTTTTACCCTAGGGATATATATATATATATATGAGAAAGAATGTGGCCCAGAGACCTGGGAAGCAGGGGTTTACCTGGAGACATCTAGTCCAACTTCTTCCCATGGATTCTTATAAGGCAGCACCTACCATGTCCTTATCTAGATACCTTAACAGGAATTTTATTAGATATTAAAAAATAACAGATATCAAAGAGATATCAAAGAGTTAATAAGAAAAGATTAGGACCAAGATTTTTGGTCAGTTGGGATTTTAAATTCAAAGGAACATTTTTGTTGTTATGATTACGTGATCAATATTTCTGTGTATTTCAGATACTCCCACTCTATAAAGAACTACATGCATATGTGAGAGCACATTTACAAAAAACATACGGTGCTGAATATATAAATTCCTCTGGGGGCCTTCCCGCTCATTTACTAGGTAAGTATTTTGTCTTGTCTAAGCAGAATGGTGAAAATACATATACCGGTAGCTCACGCAGATAATTGGAACAAGTAGGAGGCAAAAACAAAAAAGTTTAATATTGAATCCCAATGGGTTATGTATACAAAGTTACGGTATTTGGTGCAATATTTGGAAAGTGGGATGAGAGGTTTTGGAGGTTTTGTGTAACAGGGTGCTGTGTATGAAATATCTTGGGTAAAAATATAAATAAATAATATATATATATATATATATATATATATATATATATATATAGTATAGTAGTATGTGTGTGTCAATCAATGCTTCAGCTTTGTCCAGAGAATGTCTTCTTAAACTTAAATGAGTACATCATTTATAGAATGGCATTCATGTTAAGAATAAATGAGCTAAATGAGCTGATCCTGTGACTTTTCAAATAACTACCGGTATTTACTCTTTAACAGCCCACCATGAATATTCTGTTGCAGAGACCCACTAATGATGACATAATTGTTTGACGATAAAGAAGGAGTCATCATTAGACTTCGTGACCCTGAGAATTTACTCAGTAACCCCAAGACACTTAGGATTTACGTTAACCATGTTGCACTGCCAGTAGATCAGGTAGTCACTAAGCTAGGAGATTTGATTTTACTGATTTAATCATACATTATGAAAGCCCAAACCCACTGAGCTTCTCCTGAAAGATGGGTTAAGCTGGCCCTTTATAATCTATAACTAATGTAAAATACAAAAATACAAATATATGAAAAATACAAAATATTAAATAATACTTTGTCTCTGCATTATTGTTTTCAATGAGTTTTACATTTTTTGCATATATTATTCTCCTATTTTTAGGTGATATGTGGGGTAGATTTTGGACTAATTTATACCCTCTAGCAGTTCCATACCCAGACAAAGAAAGTATTGATGTTACTCCTACTATGGTGTCTCAGGTGGGTCACAAGTTCTTTCCTTCATCTAAAAAAGCATACCTCCCAAAATGTCAAATATCAAAAGAAGAACTTCATATCAGCTCAATTCAAATCAAGCTAATGGCCATTTGCTTATGTAAAGGATAATTATGTTTGAGTATTCCATTCCATTCCAATTATATTTAAATGTATGGACAGTTTGTATGCAGTGAAGAGGACATTAGGCCATGTAATGTATTTTGTGCACTAGTATTCTAAAATATATGTTAGATTTTAATGAAATAGTTTATGGCTTTCAGGGATGGACAGTGAACAGAATGTTTAGGGAAGCTGAAAAGTTTTTCGAGTCAGTTGGACTCTTCACTCTGTATGAAAACTTCTGGACAAACTCCATGCTCGAAGAACCCAATGATGGAAGAAAAGTGGTGTGCCACCCTACAGCCTGGGATTTGGGGAAGGATGATTTCAGGTATCTTCTATGAAATGTGGATAAGACAAAGAACAGCTATACTGGGTACTTATTTGATATAATGCCAGATACGATGAAAATGAAGTCCCTAGGAACTCTCTTGGAATCCAGGAGTATTTGGCTAGATCCATTGGCACCTTTGAGGTTTCTTGGTTCAGAGTTTAATTTAATTAGCTGAATCCTGGCTCCCTGACAATCAAAAAGAACTGGAAAGCAAAAATACCCCCTTACATTTATAAACTATACAAGTAATTCATATAACTCTTAGATGAACTGAATTGTAAGTAACGTCTTGCTTTCCACATCATGTGGCTTCAAGGATTTATTATTTCTATTATTTATGTAGTTTTTACCATTCACTTATAGGATCAAGATGTGCACAAGGGTAAATATGGAAGACTTTCTAACCGTGCACCATGAATTGGGACACATTCAGTATGATATGGCCTATTCCCCTTTGCCTATGCTGTTACGAGATGGTGCAAATGAAGGGTTTCATGAAGCAGTGGGTGAAATCATGTCGCTTTCAGCTGCTACACCAAAGCATTTAAAGGCTCTAAATCTGTTACCTGACTCATATGTGGATGACACAGGTAAGCATGCGCATACGTTGCTTAAGCAGATGTGTGTGTAAGGAAGGGTTAGGGAGGTTTTTGCTGGCTTCATGGAACTTTGTAGTGGCCCATACCTGATGGATGGTGCAGGTTTTTATTATGTTTTGGAATGCAGGGGATTGGACCCTGATGTAGTTGGATATTATGCGCAGGGTGCGGAGGTGGTCTACACTCTTTTTCCTTTTTCTATTTCCATATGCTGTTGGGTCTCTGGTGAGACAGCAGGTCTTTTATTCAATTTCTATATACATTTTAAAGCACAGTGAACTCTCTCTAGATTTTTGATAAAATACATAATCATTGTCTGCACATCCATCATCTTCTGCAGACTTTCATAATGTTGTGTGCAAGCTACATCCGGAAAGAAATTCTGCTGCTACCAATCCAGTTGAAAAAAAAAAACAAAAATCAGGACAATATACTTTATTGGTTCATTAAATGAGTCCAGAAAATGACCATATTTACAAATTGTTCTTACAGAAACAGAAATCAACTTTTTGCTAAGGCAAGCTCTCACAATAGTTGGCACTATGCCCTTCACGTACATGCTGGAGCAGTGGAGATGGAAGGTCTTCAAAGGCGAAATACCAAGAGAGGAGTGGATGAAGGAATGGTGGAGAATGAAGTAAGCTTTTAAGCAGATTGAAAATCGCTGCCCCAAAGGTTAAGACCCGATTGCCCTGACAGCTACAATAATCTTCGTAATATCGTAGAATTAGTTAAGCCTAAAAACCAGGTCTGAAGGTATATTTGATATACAGTGAGTTTATAGGAGAATTAAATATTTCAGCTCCCCGACTAGGCATTATGAAGGGCCGACCGCATTGTGATTTTCTGATTTTTCTGAAAGTATCCTAAAAGTAGAATCCCACAGATGAATATGAAATTAAAGTTCTGTATGAGTAAATTTCATTTGTTTTTTTGTAGACGGGAGTTGGTAGGTGTCGTGGAACCTGTTCCTCATGATGAGACATATTGTGACCCTGCAGCTCTGTTTCATGTGGCCAACGATTATTCCTTTATAAGGTATGTATAGGGTACAGGGTGTGGGGTCGCTGAACATTGTATTAACTGTCATAGATCAGTAATGACTTTGTTCAGCTCTCTTTTCACTGTTTTCATAACAAAGTGTTTGACTTCTTTAAAAAGTAGGCATATATTGGTGTTTTAGCAAAGTGAAATGGGGTGTATTTTATCATATACCATATATAATAAAACAAGATATACTGGGATTCCATCAGTGTTTGAGGCCTCCATACATACACTACATTAAAATAATTATTTTGCATGATAGATGTATTAGTTCTTTGCTGATCATTATGACTTTTAAGTACCGTATATATATAATGGGGCTGCATGATAATCCATTAGTTGGCCGATTATTTTTTTCAATTAATCGTTTAATCGGATAAAAAAATAAGTACCGTTCATGTATTTAAAAAAAAATAATACAAAAACAGGATGTTCAGAACAGCAGAATAAAAATGATGCATTTCTTGTTTTTATTTCCCAACCTGCCCCCCCACAGTTATGCACATCTGAGCCCAGGCTTGCCACACTGCCCTCTAGATATGCTTTATACCCCCAGATATGCCACTCCGCCCTCCCCACATATGCCTTATTATACCCTATATGCCTTATAGCCCCTGATATGCCCCTGTGCCCCCTGATATGCCTTATACCCTAGATACGCCACTCTGTCCTCTCCAGATATGCCTTATATACCATATATGCCTTATACTCCTGATATGCCTTATACCCCTGATATGCCACTGTGCCCCCGTGATATGTCTTAAACCCCCTATATGCTACTGTGCCCCCTCAGATATGCCTTATCCCCCAGATATGCCCTCTCTGCCCTCCCAATATGCCACTGTGCCCCCCTAATGTGCCTTATAACCCCTTGATATGCTACTCTGCCCCCTCTGATATGCCTTATAACCCCAAGATGCCACTGTGTCCCCAAATATGCCTTATAACCCTTATATACCACTATGCCCCCCCAGACTTACCCCTGTGCTCCAGACTCCTTGGTGTCTAGTAGGGGCAGCCGGTGAGACAACCTCTGCTTCTGGCCACCACTTTCACTGGAGCTTCTGAGCACTGAGCACTGGAAGGTCATTTGACACCATCATAGAAGCCCCAGTAGACATGCAGTAGCGGAGGTTGTCTGTGTGCATTGCACAGACACCCCTGGCTCTCAGAGGGGAGGATCCGCTGCGGGGATCTGGATCTTGGTCTTACTATCCAACCTCTATTTGAGGTTGGATTATAAAACGAGGGGTATTTTTCTGAAAAAACCCTCATCTTATAATCAATAAAATTGATTCAACTAATCGATAATGAAATTCGTTGGGAGCGATTTTCATTATCGATTATTATCTATTATTATCGATTTTATGGATTAGTTGTTGCAGCATATTGTCCATTGTTCTATTTTTTCTTAGCTCCTTTGTTGTATTTTCCTCTCAGATATATGGAAAAGGGAGGCCTAGGGGAATTCAGTTTTTACATTAAATAAATTATTGTGAACTTAATTTTGAACTCAGAAGAAGCCAAAGGGAAAGGTCAAAAACAATAAACACTAGGGATGTTACGTAGGATTTTTCACTGGTGCCACTTTGCTTTCCACTTTTATAATAATTTGCAAGAATAAAGGGGAAAATACTAAAGCTCTAATTTGTGGTTTTATGTTGTTGAACAGATATTACACAAGGACAATATATCAGTTCCAGTTCCAAGATGCACTCTGTAAAGCTGCCAATCATGTTGGACCTCTTCATTCATGTGACATCACTAATTCTAGTGAAGCTGGTAGAAAGCTCCGGTGAGTAGACGCCCCACACACACCCAACTTGGTTTAAACAATGAGATCCCATTACATATACTTAGATAGCTTTCCGTGTCCCTTCATTTATTCTCTGGCAATTAAAAGTCTATACCATTAAATAGAAAAATGATGGTTGAATAGTTTGGGTATTATTGGGTGGCTTTTAATGGGGCTATTTGTTAAACTGTTAATCTGAAACTAATCCCAAATGCTCACAAGATAGATACTGAAGTATCTAATTCCTTTATTTACTTTAAATTAGATTGTTTAGAGGCAATATATTGAGTGTAAGTCTGGTACAAAGTTTTAAAATGTGAGAGATAAGCAGGAACACTTTACTGGTTGCTATACCGTAATTAGTGCAACATTTTAAAGTTTTTTATACAATGTTCTAGAACTAGCTCCATGTAACACTATTTCTACAGACGTCATATAATGTAGTATTTAGGCTCATCTTATGGTGCTTGGTTCATAAGGGTTATACTGACCCTTACCAAGAGTCAGGACCCTTCATATTTACCAAAAGCTACCCATAAAATTTAAACTTACATGGAGTGTTCTGACTGTTGCTACTAAGATAAGTGAAGGTAGTAAGAGAACTCAATCATTTTGATATTTATGGTAAACAAAAAAAAAAACATTTTAAGTGAAACCTTACTCTTTTTTTAATCAATTTATTTTAATCCAAGTTGTGTCTTCAGCTAAAGTATACAAGCTGCTTCAATAAAGATAAAATTCATTTGAAGAACTTAAAGGGGATAGAAGGGGAGAAGAAGGGGATAGAAGGGGAGAAGAAGGGGATAGAAGGTAAGGGTAGAAGAAAGGAGATCGTGGCAGTAAACCAATTGTTTTGCTTGTTTTGACACCATGTGTTAGAACTTCCCTAAGAAAAAGTGAATTCCTTTCTTTTTAACCAAATATCTCCAAAAACATTATAATGATTAGAAAACAAAAAAGGACATGCTTGTTTCTTTTAATAAATTCATTGAATCACTCTAAAAGCTAAGACGGTTTTTCTATAATCATTTTTCTTTGTAACTATTCACAATGCCCTCTTGTGTGAACAACGTCACAGCATTCTTTCTATAATTATGTTACAGTGCTATGCTTGAACTTGGAAACTCTAAACCCTGGCCTGAAGCACTGGAGAGCATTACTGGGGGAATAAAGATGGATGCCCAGCCTCTGCTTAACTACTTTGCTACATTATATGACTGGTTGGTGGAAGAAAACAGAAAAAATAGAAGAATAGTTGGCTGGGACACAGATTGGGATCCATGTATGCAAAAAAAGTTTTATAACTACGTAATTAAGTGACAATCAATTAATATTGTTTCATATACAACATTTTATCAATGCACTAAAAAATGTGTACTATGTTCTACCTTAGAATTGTGTTGTATACAGCAGTGCATGGAGGTGGCTCAAGTACAACATGCGCAAATGCAATTTAAAGAGCAACAAAGCTACATTTAAATACCTAAAAGTTTCAACAAACTGTAACAGGGAAGTTAACATCGAGAAATGTTAGGAAAATAGCTCATAGTCCAAAACTAGAGGGTCCGGGGCTTATTTGTAATGTAAGGAAGTTTTACTTTACTGAGAAGGTGGGAGATAAGTGGAATATCTTCACAGGGGACAGGCATAAGACAAGACCAAGGACCAAATATGTTTTACTGATGTTTTATCGCAGAAAATATAGGCAGACTAGATTAACTAAGTGTTTCCTGTCGGCTGTGAGGTTCTGTAGTCACCTCTGTTCTTCCTCATCTATGTTTTTCTTTTTATATCTCATCTGTCCTCTTCTCTTACTTCACAACCCTATAATTTGATTTGAGTTCCATGGTAGCACTATCACACCAACTTTAATCATATGTTTGCTTACCCAAATGTTTAATTACAGGTCATGTGTAAAGGGGAGATTAAGCCATATGCAATAAATTCACCAAACATATATTGTCTACTGCTAATCTAGAAAGCAAATAGATTAAAGGCGAAGTGCAAACCTTTGTCTGCATGCGTTATTAATTTTTCTTTGCATGTGTTTGTGTATAGAGTGAGTAGTTCAACAATTTGGTTTGGTGACATATTATTGTTGTTATTATTGTTATGATTATTATTTTTATTACATATGTTTTACTTTTTTTTTTAGACACTGATAATTTAATCAAAGTGAGAATAAGTCTAATAGCTGGCCTTGGAGATGATGCGGTAAGAAACAATTAGAACAGAATGAAAATTGAAGTTATTTTTAATATGTGCAAATTGGCTTTTGTATAGAGTGGTAGGGAAAATGGAAATACAGCAGGAGTGAATATGCAGGTTCTAAAGCTGCTGCCAATGTTCATGAATGTTATGAATGTTCATAACCAGCACTTGAATACACACACAGGGTGACCAAGAATGATGAGGTTTTATCTTTACATAAGTTATGGTGGGTAAAGGGAAGAACCCTTCCGCTTAAAATGAAGGGGTGTAGTAGAAGTATTATTAAACACTCATCTACAGACAACACACAAGCCAGGAGGCTTGTTTTTCATTCAGAAATCTCATGGTGCTGCCACAACCACAAGGGATTCTGGGTAGGCACATGCAAATAAGGACAACAATGATCGCCTTTTGCCTCTATATCCACTTTATACATGGATGCCTTGAAAGTAATTGCCTGCTGTACAGGACAGCCTTTGACAAAACTCGGGAAGAGGTGCAATAGCCAGATCACCACTCATGGACAGCTGTTTCTTCCTTAATGGGACTCGTCAGCATGAGGTTGCGATACTGGCTTCATACTTGAGGTTTGGGGTAGCAAGGAGGAATGCCATGACATAGGTTTTATCTTAACACCAATAAGTCTACCAGTTGGTTATTCTTACATCTTGTAATGAACCAGTTTGGCCACTAGATGCCTAATGGCTTAAGTAAACCCAATATCTCTTGAAGAAAAGTAAAGTAATAAAGAACCCAATTAATAGGTACATGCCACGTGGATTCCAGACAAAGTCGTGGCCTTTAGTGTAGAGAGGTTTATTTGGTGGCAATGTATAGGCTGTTGTCTCCAGTTACTATTTTTAATAAAAGCAGCCCTGAAAGCTTCAAAGCATAAAAGTATTTTTTAAGTTCGTTTTCAAAAGTAACATGTTTTTAACGTGATTCTATCCTATCAGACATTTTTAAACAGGAGATCGGATGTGAAAACAATGCATTTTTAGATTACATATATATATATATATATATATATATATATATATATCATTAGTGTATTTTGGTATATTTATTTGGTATAATAAATTGGTATAAAAATCTGGTTAGTTTAATGTATTGGTCATCTCCTGTCATTTATTGTGCCCCCCCTTAAAGCAGTGTTCTTTGGTATGTATTTTCAGAAGATTCATTAGGAACTTTTCACACTTCTGTAGTGTAAACCAATACTGTTATTTTGGTGAATTTGGTCTGTTTTGACGTTAATAGTTATCTGGCCGACCTGCATTCTGTGTACAGAAAATACTCACTACCGTATTTTAATTATACATTTTATTTTTGCAGTACACATGGGATAAAAGTGAAAAATACTTGTTCCAGGCATCTGTTGCATATGCCATGTCCAAATATTTTGCTGTAGAAGAAAATAGGGATCTTGATTTTAGGCAAGTAATTTCGGTACCTGAAATAGATTTGTTTAAAAAGACTTAAAATTTCCTAAACAAAATGACCTTTATGTTTTGCTGCTTTGGTTGAGTTGATATAGCACATTTCTGTGTATTATTTCTATAATGGGAAGCTGAATATATTTGCATTCTTTTGTACCTGAATAATAATCGATTAATTTAAACATAAAACATTGAGTATGAACTTAATAGGATATTATGCAATTCTGTGCCGCTTTGTGTTTTTTGTTTTGAGGATTAGCTAAAGCAACTAGTTTCAGGTTGACTTCAAGGTCTTCTTTATAATAGGCAATACAAGTGACTAAATATACATACATCAAGTATAGCTTGTACTATGTATGAGTATACAGAAATGTACACAATGCTAAACCCAGTGTTTAACGGCACAAATAGAGCCATATGGACTCCCTCCAGCCCAACCCTAGCCTGCTCAATAAGGCCAATACTTTTACCAACCAACCCTCCTGATCACAGAGGTTAACATGCCAAGTCAGTCATGTATAGACTTGCTTTTGCTTGGAGGAATACTATTACATAGTTATAAAATTACTTGGGTTTAAAAAAAGACACAAAGTCCATCCAGTTGACACAGAAGAAGGCACATACACCAGCAATTAGCTTTTTTTTACTCCCAAAGCCACTGAAGCTAAATTAGAAGGGCACCCAACCTAGTTTTTAAACCACTTCGCTCATCACTCCTTGTTGCTTATCAGTACATTAGTGTTGATTGCCTTCACCATAAACATACACTTTTACAAACATTTATATCCAAAGTTAGTGTATTTAACATGTAGGGCCAAACACCAATCAGACTTTGCTAAATTCATGATTTTGAACAGTAGAACCCCTGGCTGATAGAGTGGTTATACAAAAATTATTGGAGGCTGCACTCACATATCAGGGAGCTTGCTAAAGCTAGACACCTGTAGCTCTCCCTGTCCTACTTTTTTGGAATATATATATATAGTATAGTATATATATATACAGTAGATTTTGTGTGTGTGTACATCATATTGTTAAGCTATAATTAACAACATATTGTCTCTCAACTGCTCAGAACCAGCAATGTACATATCAGCAACGAGACCCCAAGAATCTCATTCAAGTTCTACGTTTCAATGCCAGGGACGAGTGGAATTGAAATAGTGCCCAAAATGAAAGTTGTAGATGCCATTCGGTAAAGATTTTGCTTTATTTTTCATTTTTAGACAATTTCAGTAAATTATAGTATATGAAATGTACTTTCATGTATCCTGACCTAGGCAAAAAAAGGGGGGGGGGTGATCATGTCCTCCTGTATCCTGCTTCACAATGGGCCGGTTACAAGGTAGATCCATGATCTCCCCCAACCGTAATATTTATGCTATGGAGGTTGTGCACAGTCTCCATAGACTTCATTAAAAGGAGCTCCGCGCTCCTAAGAAGAAGCACTCTGGCAAACAAGAGCATTTTCCATTTTTCCTTGAGCTTTCTCAAGAACATCTAAATCCTTCTGGAGACTCCAGTACTCCCAGTACTCAAGCAGAAGTCTGACCAGTGATCTGTAACATGAAAGAACCACCTGCAACCTAGCCAAAGTCCTCCATTATGTATTCATATAATATATTACTACAATCATATATTATATTATCCATTGAAACTTAATTTAACTATTCACATTTTGTGTATAATTACTATACTTAGTTTTATCATCTTGTCATTTTTCACATTCGGTTCTGTTTTGTATTTTTCTGTTCATTGCTAAACTCAATTTATACTTGATTTTATTTAGTAAGGATGCATTTAGTCTAAAAACAAAATACAGAACTGATTGCTTGGGAGAATATATTCAAATAGAATATATTTCATAAGCGAAAAACGGTTAATTTTTGTAATTTTACATTTTTATCTTCTCAAATTACATTTAAAGGTTTGATAATACTAATTACATTATTGTGAGACATTTCTCCATGTACTTTTCCTACAGAATGTCAAAAGGAAGAATCAACAGTGCCTTCATGTTGGATGATTACAGTTTGGAATTTTTGGACATTCCTCCAACGTTAGCAGCTCCATCCCAACAATCATTCGAAGTGTGGCTGGTGGTCTTTGGTGTAGTGGCAGCAGTTGTTGTTACTGCTCTGGTTGTCCTGATTGTGCTTGGGCAAAGAAATAAGAAAAAGTAAGTTAAAGAATGGTAATGTTTTGTTGCCAGGACATTTAGTGTCTCTCTCTGTAACTGCTGAAAGTGCTACCCAAGTGCAGGTTACTTGGCATTGATTTACTCTAGACTCTATCTGAAGATACATGTGAGTTTGGCTTTGAAATTTGCCAAATGACATTAAAAATAAGGGAGGTTTGTCACTATCACAGAGTCTAGCATCTAAAATTAATGTATTGATTATATTAATGTATTTATTAATTATTTAAAGCTAGTCATAGTATGTATCTATTTTTTTCCTGTATGTGTACAGTGTTAAAGTGACTGTAAGTAAGCCTATGAGAACAGGGGGTATGGTAGATGTCATATGGTTTAGCTATACGTTGGTTTCTTTCTGATACATATAGTTTGCATATTTTAATCCCTTGAGGACCAATGACATGCCTTGTATGTCATGGGTTAAAATGAGATCCCACGGCAGATTACAGGAAGATGTTTTTTCTCTCTTAAAATAAAAACAAATAAAAAGTAAGAAAGTAAGTATTTAAAGGAAAAAGCCAAGACATCATAAGGGATGTTCTATAGTTACAAGAAAGACCTCTTGGGTAGAGATCCTGGGTATGTCTAGTCTTGAACAGTACAAAAAAAGAAAAGGCTGAAAAAAAGTGAAAAATTGTTCTTCCCCATAAGGGGAAAGGCCACTGAAATCACGTTAGATCAGGTGACTCCACCGTGACATCTCTGGTGTCGTTCAAATCCAATGCTTTGTACCGTGTTTCTGTGCCTCTCTGCTTTCTGTGTCGCAGTACACAATCATATTCCACACTCGAGAACAAAACAACCCGTGCAAATCATGTTTAACTATTTACAAAAAGGTACTTCATTTAGATGTCCCAAGCCATTTTGGCTGGTGTGATAAAAAAATTTATGTACACCGCACACCGAGCCTAAAAAGTTGGGGCTAGTGTGTTATTAAATGTTTGTGGATGCATCCAAAGCTGCGCAGTGGCCTTACCAGCAGAGCTCAAAATAAAAGGTGATGAGCTAACCACATAATCCCAATGAACGTGCGCCCTGGCTGGGCCATAGCACAGGGGGCTCTTAGCAGACCTCGAGGGTCCATGCTATCTCAGTCTTAGGCCAGAGAACCAAACTGTCCCTCTCTCACAGGTACTCACTTGATCACGTTCGCACATAGTGTACTTAAATCTAACACAATATCATTTTTATTCATTTTAGATTACGGAAAGCCACACGAGACAATGAAGTGGGAGCAATTAACCTAGCAGATGATGAAATATCATCTAAGTATAGTTCTGATGGAGAAAAAAATGACGGATATGAGGAGGAAGACAAGCTGCCACAGACCGCATTTTAACAATCCCCAATATAATTCACTAAAACTTTTTTCTTTGTGCTGCTTGTGGTTTTATTGTGTCAGGATTCCCCAAAAGGTGCCTGTACCTCATTTCTTGAAAGCCTGAGAGTAACACATTGTCAAGGATTGTTTCTAATGAAATGTAATAAAATACATCAACAAATAGCGAATGCTGTCTAAACACGTACTATTAACATTCGACATAGTATACTTGTTAATCTGATTTGTATATACAGCCAAGGAGAACTCTTCACTATTTTTTTATTCATAGTATCAGATTAAAAATACATTAAAAAAAATACTGTGCAGTTTCTTTTTTTAATACAATTCTAGGTTTTGCAAAATACAATGTTTCAGGCAGCTGCATACTTAGCCATTTGTATGTGTTCTGGCTCTGTTACCTTGACCCAATCTATAAGACACAAGCATGACTTCACAAGCACTGGCATTAAGAATAAAGAAAATGAAAAAGCAAAAAGAAATAAAAACAAGTCTTGGTCAACTGAAAATGTGAAATTATCCAATGCCTATACCATACACCAGCAGCACCAAATATCTGTATGTTTCCCTCAATCACACAAAATAATAATTATAAAATAAAATATATATTTTTTAATATTGTGCCCTTTAATTATATATCTGATATGAATAGAAATACAATTTTTAGACTTTATCCCTTTGTTGTAAGATTATCCAAAAATATGGTAAATGAGAAAAAAAATTGTGTAGTACTTAAAAAAAACAAACAAGAATGAGTTTTTATACTTCTGTAAGTGTGGAGAGGAGACAGAAGGGATTGATTTGAAGTGACTATAGCACGCCAACTAAAATGTGAGTGCATAATTAAAACAGCAAAAGGGTCCATAAAGAAGGTAAACATTTTATCACTCATTGGACGCCATATATAGCAACTCTAGATAGAACTACCTGGTTATCTTTATTTAATACCTTCAGAACCACATACTGGTACTGTCTACAGGTACTTAAAGGTATACATCCAATAAGCAGTTTTTAATCGGTAGAACTTCTGGGGTGGGGGTTCTGGAGCGGCCTGGGGGTCCTGACAATGGAGACTCCTGTTGATTTGTCTTAGCTATGTTACTGTTGGTTTGTAAATCCTTGGACCCTGAGGTCTATATCAATAAGTAATTTGTATATCCAATTGTACTACCACCTATGTAAACTCTTATCCTTATATCTGTACATCCATCTTGGATGTGGATCATTGATGTAGCATTGTATGAATACTATTTAACCATGTGGCTATGTTTCCTTCCAATAAAGAAACTAGGAAAAAAATACAAAAGATCACTGTTTTGTTTTTTTTTAATAAACCCACACAAGTTATATATTGTTTTGTATTGTCATTGGTTGATGCCAGACGAGCCCCCTGCTGCCGACCAATAGAGTCGCTCGTACGGACCTTTAACTGTTGGAGCAGGGAGACCAGTGGTCTCTGCCAAGCTGCTGCACCATGATTTTAAAAGTCTGTACATGTGCACTTCATTGGTTGATGGCAGAGGAGGCCCCTGCAGGCGACCAATAGAGTTGCTCGTACGGACATTTAAAATCCTGGCGCCAAAGCTGCTGCGTAGTCCGTACCGCATCTATCCCGTATTAACCCCTTCTACAAAAAAAACGAAGAAAAACGAACACGAAGAATGTTCACGAATATTCGCCCGAACCGAACACAGGGATGGGCCAATATTCGCAGAATACAAAGATTTTCTCCCCCACGAAGACAAACACGAACAAACTGTGTTAGCCGGCGCTCACGTCTACTGATAACCACCATCTATTTTGCGTTGCGTATTAATTTTGCAGCACACTGATTGGTAATAAAAAGGTTTTTATCACATTTTATCCAACATACCGTATTGGCTCGGATATAGGCCGCACC
>VKOC01023299.1:0-32522 GCA_009364415.1 Spea multiplicata
AGCAACTGGATAAGTATAATTAAAATAATTCAAAACTGCCAGAAACAGATAACGAACACACATACACCAAACGGGCTCGTGGCACCACCACACCCAGACTCACACACCAACCACGGGCCTTCTGGGCACACGCAACCACCCAGACTCACACACCAACAATTGGGCTCTGGTCACACCGACAACCCACACACACACAGCCAGGACAGTCTCTGTACACTGACACCCAGACACACCACCAGGACAGGCTCTGTCACACCGACACCCACACCAGGACAGGCTCTGCCACACCAACACCTATACGCACACATACCAGGTCAGGCTCTGGTACACTGATAACCAAAAACACACAAACAGCAGGACACAATCTACGTCACAGACATCTACATCAGGATGGATTTTTCACACTGCATTGTCGTTTATACCCCCTTAGTGTTTTTGCCCCTTGTGTATTGATGACCCAGCCAGCACCCTTTTAGTATAGATTAATGTGGTGCCACCACACCCTTGAATGATCGCCTCCAGCCACCACTATTTGTATTAATGCCCCCAGCAAGCCCGTACCTTTACTATTGATTTATGTGATGGCCCCATCGCATGTATGCATTAGACATGCATTTTTAACTACATAATTAGTACTTATCTCATTGAAGTGAAGGCAAAAAGGCACTATCACAGGCAAGGGTGTAGTGCCAAATGAGGGTTTAAATATCCCTCCAAGAATACAGATCCTCCTACCCTCCTAATTAGGGGGAGGAGGAAAAATGATAAATGTCACTCTCACGACGTGGAGGCGCGCCCCGTCAAGATCCCTTGATCTCGGCGGGGACGCGCGTCTCGAAGGAGGACGGACCCGCAGCAGCTCACCGCAATGTAACGAGCAGGGAGCTGAATGCGTGGGCTGCGTCTCGGCGTCCCTGCTGGCGGCAACGCAACAGAGGAGGTAACATCAACTGAACAAGACATAGAAACCCTGCATATACATAAATAATGTATGGAAACATAGCATAGCAGATATGGATCTACAGAATATCACACAAACCCAGCTTAGCAGGCATAGATCAATTGGAATTCACATAAAAATTAGGCATTAAAGGTATATTTAAAACCCCTTAAATTACAGGCATAGATCACAGGTAGCATACCCCAAAGTCAGCCCTGGCGTCCTCCCTGCCAACATAGAACCTGGCAAGCACCCAGATTACACACATAAGATTTTCCATCTTTGTCCTCAAATAGCCCAGCACAAGTCAACTTTGTCCCCAAACAGCCTGGAGCCTTTGTCCCCAAGGCTCAAACATCCTGCTAGTGCCATCTTTGCCCTTCCACAATTATACATCTATGATACACACATACTCATTAACTCATGCTCTCCCTCATTCAGGCAATCAATCCACACATTAACTCATGGTCTCCCTCATTCAGACAATTCATCCACACATTAACTCATGGTCTTCCCTCATTCAGACAAATTATCCAACATTAACTCATGGCTCTCCCTCTTCAGATCAATCATCCACAGCATTAACTCATTGTCTCCCCATTCAGAACAGCATCCAATATCTAAACTCATGCTCTCCCTCATTCAGACATTCATCCAGATATTAATGATGCTCTCCCTCATTCAGACAATTCATCCACATATTAATTTATGCTCTCCCTTATTCAGACTACTCATCCACATAATAAATCATGCTCTCCCTCATTAAGACAATTCATCCACATTCATCCCTGCCTTATCACTTTCTACCCCCTCTCCCTCCATTATCACTTTCTACCCCTTCTGCCTCCCTTATCACTTTCAAACCCCTCTCCCTCCTCTTTCCCTACTCACTATCTACCCTCTCCCCCTTTGTAGTTCACTCACCTTTAAGTACTGTGGCCGGAGAACAAGGCTTCCGTCTTTCTGCTCTGCCGCGGCGCGCGCTGCTTCACTGCTGAGCGCCGGATATAATGTCATATTCCGGTGCTCAACATGAAACACCAGCACCGTGACGGAGGTAGAGGCCTCATGGAGGAGACTGAGGTGGGCCGAGCCGTTGCTAGGCACCCCTCACTTTCTGCCACGTAAAAAAAAGCGTTTGAGGCCCCTTGTCCCACTGTAGCGACGCCACTGCTTGCATGTAATCACTCCCTCCGCTACCACACCAAAAAATATATATTTGCCACACTGACTGCACATCAGGGCACATTGAGAGGTAATCATCCCCAGAGTCCACACATTAATCCATTAATTCTCTCTCTCTCATTGTACCCCCTCTCCCTCCCTATCTACCCTATCTACCCCCCTCTCTGTCCCTATCTATCCTATCTCCCTCCCTATCTACCACCTCTCCCTCTCTATCTACCCCATCTCCCTCCCTATCTACCCCCTCTACCCTCCCTATCTACCATATCATTTTTATTAATAATAATATCTGTTCCTGTTAAAATGCCTGCTAAAGAAACATAAAACTAAATTGCTTTAAGGTATTTTGATTGTGCAGTCAGTTTCTGTTTCTCATCTTCTTGTGAAATAGGTGACAAAAGATTAAGGCTGAAGCCAGGTGATATTTACATTCTTAACTATAATTACTTAATGTTGAAAAGGATTTTTGGTGCCTTGACCAGGTTTAAAGTTATTAGGAGAGACTGAGTGTTATATAGTTGCCAATTTAATGATTGGGACAAAAAGTGAGCTATGTGCAAAGCAGTGCAGTCACAAAAGCGACCAGTTTAGGTCTCATTCTCCACTATTACAAGTTTGGATGCTTGCGCGTCCTCTTGAAAAACAGCTCTGACATACAGAACTGAGACATGAGCTGCATTGTGGTGCATGAAATCATTCAATATAGGTATACCTGGGAACTTTCCGGGTTTGCCCGGAGATTGCCAGGTGAAATACCACTTCTCCGGTTCAAGACCCAAATCCTCCGGGTCACGGGAGCGGGGTCTTGACACGCCCTGCTCCCCACCCATTTTTCATTTAAATTGGAGAGATTCCTGAAGACATCGGCGGGAACGCCCTGACGTCAGGGGGAACTCCTACCGACATCACTGGACCGCCTGGTGACGTCACTGGCAGTACTGGCCGCGTCCTGCATGGGAAGGCTCCGGGTAGCCGGCACCCAGAAGTTCCCAGGTATGAATATAGGTAACCTGTTTTAGTGCAATAGGCATTGCAAATAGATTACTGTTCAGGATTCAATAAAGGTATATTGTTGAACAGTAGAGTAGGTAGCAAAGGGTGATGTAACGTACCATTGGGTTTGTTAGCTTAACAGATCAACAAGCAGCAGTGAAGAGAGGCCTACTTGCTGGCTAATACATTTCAGAGCCCAGGAGCATTAAGAGTGTTGTTTTAGTGGATGGGAATTCAGTAGGATACAGTCATAGGTTCAGGATAGGAGTGTTTGGTCTGTACAGTTTAGGTGATAGCACATGATTCAGCATTAATAAGGGGCTGCTCTATTGGGCATGGAATATCATTAGCATAAATAGTGCCCGGGTTTCAAGTTAGTGTGGATAGGGCAGAAGACATTTGACTAGGGGAGAGGCTGGTGAGAAGAAATCATGAGAGCTTATAAAAAGTAGAGCTTTACTGAATTCAGGCCTCTTTGGATAAATCTGCCACAAGAATATGGCTCTCCATAGTAATTTGATAGATGAGTTGTTTCTCAAAATGGGACCATATGAAGTGTCTGTTTTGTTTCCATTCTCTAGCGATGCGCCTCTTAGCTGCTAAACAGGTGTGTAACGCTAGATTCATCTAGGTCTGAGACATTGAGGGCCAACTGTGATGTACCGTATTTGCTCAATTATAAGACGAGGTTATTATAAAATGAGGTCTTATAATCGGGGTCGTCTTACAATCAGACCTCAAATAGGTCTGACTATGAGACTAAGATCCAGATCCCCTTCAGCGCTGCAGGGGACCATGGATCCTCCTGTCCCTCCCCAACTTACCAGTGTTTCTGACTACCGTGTGTTGTCCGGGCAGCAGGTAGACGCCTATGCGATTCGCGTAGGCAACTTCCGCTGCAGCCGGAAGGAGGTGCAGTTAGCAGCAGGGGTTGTCTGCGTCCATCGTGCAGACCTTCCCTGGCCGCCTTATAGGCACACCATCTAATTGCTTGCGAAGTTTGGCCAACCCTGTTTTCTAGGAAGAAATCTTTGGTCAGTTTGGAGATAGATTGTCTGTTTTCCTCTGAGTAAAGAAGCAAGTCATCCAGTCGCCAAGTTGTAAATGTGTTGGGCCCCAACTATCCTTAGCCTCAAACAGAATAAAACTATGATTTGACCCACATAATCCATTCAACTTGTCTTATTGCTCTCTTATCTCCGAAAACCATGTAAATTCTGGAGAAGGTATTATGAACTTTCGAATATGCGAATAGTCTTTAGTAGAAAGATGTTTAACTCTCCATAGATCATAGAGACTGGCTCTATTTATGATATTTCAGAAAGATTTAGCTCTCTTTTATTAACTTTTTATTAACTTATTTGTTTTTACCCACTTCTTTATCCATAGATTCATCTTAAACACAATTATAGTCCCCTGCTAAAATAAGGACCCCTGTTCTTACTTTGTCCACATTATAAAATATCTTCTGGAGATGTAACAAGGGTTCATTATTGGGGAAATAGATGTTAACCAGAGTATATTTAACATTATTTACTGTACCTACCCATATTAGGTAGCATGCATCTTTATCTTGTTCTAGATATTTTGTGTCAATACAAATTTCATTCGAGAAAGAGATCGCCACCCCTCTTTTTTTTTATCCGTCATTGAGGGGAGCAAGATAATAAATCTTTGATCAACCACAGGAACTACAACCCACTGACAATATAAGAGGACCACCTCTGTTATCACTACTTCAACCCCAGCTCCAGCTCAACACACATACAGTCATAAACAAACATGAAAAAAAAGATATTCCTCAACAGGAATAAGATACACTTATGCATCATAAGAGTATGTATAGTATCCTGATACATACTTAAGTCCGTTATGAACAAAAAGGAGGGACAATAAGAGGGAACCCTCAGGTTAATACTGGATAATAATCACTGATTCTGAGCAAAAAAGAGAAAAAAAAATTATACAGCTTAAACATATATTTAATAATTTTCTCCCTTATGTGCAAACAAATTAGTGTATACAAAGCGGGAGTTATATTCTTGTAAACTTGTTTATTATAATTAGAGTGTCATTAAAATAATTAATAAATATATTTTAGCCTAAATGACTTAAGCTTGACTTATATTGATCATTCTCCACCTTAAATACATTCATATGTGAAGAATAGAAATATTAATTTATAGTCTTAAATTAATACAGTGTATCTATAAGAAAGATAATATAGTGCTTCACTTGCGTGGTTAAGTGTACAAGAAGAGAAGGAGAAGAGAGGGGAAAAAAAGAACTTATTAACTTGAACAGCACAACCTTATCTTTTTGAATCATTCTCCATCTAAATATGTAATCAATTTATATGTGTAAAAATATTTATATGTGTAAACATATTTACTATTTGTCTATGATTGTGATTCAAAGCAGGACCTTTATAATTAGAATGCCAATGTGCTTTATGAGAATAATATAGTGTGTAAAAGGAGCGGACATCAATCCTTAGCATTAACAACTAGGCAAAAATATATAGTTAGGCTTAACTTACAGGTGAACAGCTCTCCATCCTAGAATACGATCATGTGGGTACAAATGGAAATATTAATGTGTGGTCCTGAAAAAAACAGCTAAACAAAGAAACCCAATGCTTCACAAATGTGATTAAGTGTGCAGGGGGAGAATTTTAAGGAAAAGGAAAAAAAGACCTTCTCTTATAACATTCCACCTTAATTGTAATATACACTGCTCAAAATAATAAAGGGAACACTAAGATTTCACATCCTAGATCTGAATGAATGAACTAATCGTATGACATACTTTCGCCTTTACATAGTTGAATGTGCTGGCAACAAAATCACACAAAAATTCTCAATGGAAATCAAATTTATCAACCCATGGAGGTCTGGATATGGAGTCACACTCAAAATCAAAATGGAAAACCACACTACAGCTTGATCCAACTTTGATTTAATGTCCTTAAAACAAGTCACAATGAGGCTCAGTAGTGTGTGCCTCCATGTGCCCGTATGACCTCCCTACAACGCCTGGGCATGCTCCTGATGAGGTTGCGGATGGTCTCCTGAGGGATGTCCCCCTAGACCTGGACTAAAGCATCCACCAACTCCTGGACAGTCTGTGGTGCAACGTGGCGTTGGTGGATGGAGCGAGACATGATGTCCCAGATGTGCTCAATCAGATTCAGGTCTGGGGAACGGACGGGCCAGTCCATAGCATCAATGCCTTCCTCTTGCAGGAACTGCTGACACACTCCAGCCACATGAGGTCTAGCATTGTCTTGCATTAGGAGCGGCACAGGGCCAACCGCACCAGCATATGGTCTCACAAGGGGTCTGAGGATCTGAGGATCAGGCTACCTCTGGCAAGCACATGGAGGGCTGTGCAGCCCCCCAAAGAAATGCCACCCCATACCATTACTGACCCACCACCAAACCAGTCATGCTGGAGGATGTTGCAGGCACCAGAACGTTCTCCACGGCGTCTTCAGACTCTGTCACGTCTGTCACATGTGCTCAGTGTGAACCTGCTTTCATCTGTGAAGAGCACAGGGTGCCAGTGGTGAATATGCCAATCCTGGTGTTCTCTGGCAAATGCCAAACGTCCTGCACGGTGTTGGGCTGTAAGCACAACCCCCACCTGTGGATGTCGGGCCCTCATACCACCCTCATGGAGTCTGTTTCTGACCGTTTGAGTGGACACATGCACATTTGTGGCCTGCTGGAGGTCATTTTGCAGGGCTCTGGCAGTGCTCCTCCTGGCACAAAGGCGGAGGTAGCGGTCCTGCTGCTGAGTTGTTGCCCTCCTATGGCCTCCTCCACGTCTCCTGATGTACTGGCCTGTCTCCTGGTAGCGCCTCCATGCTCTGGACACTACGCTGACAGACACAGCAAACCTTCTTGCCACAGCTCGCATTGATGTGCCATCCTGGATGAGCTGCACTCCCTGAGCCACTTGTGTGGGTTGTAGACTCCATCTCATGCCACCACTAGAGTGAAAGCACCGCCAGCATTCAAAAGTGACCAAAACATCAGCCAGGAAGCATAGGAACTGAGAAGTGGTCTGTGGTCACCACCTGCAGAACCACTCCTTTATTGGGGGTGTCTTGCTAATTGCCTATAATTTCCACCTGTTGTCTGTTCCATTTGCACAACAGCATGTGAAATTGATTGTCCATCAGTGTTGCTTCCTGGGTGGACAGTGTGATTTCACAGAAGTGTGATTGACTTCGAGTTACATTGTGTTGTTTAAGTGTTCTCTTTATTATTTTGAGCAGTGTATATCTAAAATACAAATTTTAGTGTGGGTTGTATACATATCTCAAAGAAAAAAGACAACCCCCCCCAAAAAAGAGACACAAATCTTTGACGTTAGCAGCTTAGCCATGTCTTAAGTATTCACAGTCCACCTTAATCATAATGAATATAAAAGACATGTTTTAGTATGGGTCAGGGACCCCAATCAGTCGTCAAGACCCGAAGGTTTTTAATACCCTACCTACAGTACGTTTTTTGCCTTTTTTTAACCATATGTATGTTTAATTATGATTCCTCTTTTTGTGTTTGATTTACCCACACAAATTATGCACTTATTTTCATAAAAAATAGGGCTTTCATTTGATACCATAGAAACATCCAAAGAATAGTAATTGTGCTAGTAAAAAATCCTATACTAAAATAACACCACAAGGACATCACTGAGCCTGTTTATTGTAAATGGTATTGTTTATTGGTTTAATTTAACATTTTGCAACTGTGCGTCCTGATGGGCACAGATTTTCAGGATGTACCAGTACTTAGGGGGTTAAGCTAACAAGTTTTATCTGTCAATTTTTGGCTCTATCCCTCCATCAAAATAAAGCCAAGAGAAATTACCCTTTGTCCGAGTGCTGCTATGCCATAGGATCCACTTTATGTTCCACTGCAAGAAGTATAAACTTTGCACCAGCCAACACCAGGCAACAAAAGACGGAAATGCAATTTGTTGTCTGAAAACAACAAATGGGCCAAAAACAAACCCAAAAATTCATCCAAAACGGATTTTGCACATGTCTAGGGGGAACCACAAATAGTCAATAGTGGTGATTGGGGTGAAAATAAAGAGGGAGGTAGAACAATAGACGAAAGTAAGCACTGAAGTCGGAGTGCAGGGGCTCCCCACGGACAAAAACGAAGCAAAAAGCTCAGAACTTTTGTCCGAAATTTGTGGGTCCACATTCACCCACACTTTCAAACATTTTCGCTCACTCTCTCACACTCTCATTCCTGCTCACGCTGTCTAAATGTTTTCCTATCTTCTCTGCAGACAATTTCTGCTTCTGCTGACCACTCCCGCTTCAACATCTTCTTTATCTTCTGTCACTGTAAGCACCGCCATATTGATGAATCTCTTTTGGCCCACTTATACATGTCTACTTTCCTCTAAAGGTTTAATCACATAAAAACAACACAGGATATTTTAAGAAACAGTTTAACTCTCCATAACCACAACCTATTAGTGCCTGCCATTGTCCCCAACGACAAATTTGGAATGAGGCAAACTTTTCATTATAGAATTCATTTTGAAAAAGGTTTAGGCCTTCAACAGCACTGATGATGACATTTCTAATGCTGCATTTAGATACAAAAGTGTAGAACAGCACCTTTAAAGGTACAGACAGGTGCTGCTGTCATGAAAAAGGCGTATCTAAGTCATATGCCGGAGAAAACAAGAGGAGCTTTCTGTACTTTCACTTCTCAGAAGGCTCTGAACTGTGGAAGAAAGAGGAGATCCTGTACTGTGCAAATGAACTTCTAATAGACGTAAGTATTGGTTACACACAGCTCTACTTCATTGTTTGAAGATTGCTTCATAAGTTACACAATTCGTTGTAAACATTGCTAGTTTACAAGTATATAAATTGCTTCACAGCCTTGTGAGCTCTTAAAATCTTTTTTTTATTTTTAATATTATAATTTAAGTTATTATTGTTATTATTTTATGTTGCCCAATACCCATACATTAATTAAGTAGAAGGCTTGTTTGAATGCATTCATACTAAAGTAATGTTTAAACAGAGCATGATAAAACGAAGAAACCAAGCAGTTATAGCTTTTATTTTTTAATTATTTTATTTTTATTTCTATTGATGAAATTTACTTTTTTTTTCATAACTCTGTAAATGGATTCTTACCCCAACATTGGCCCAAGATATATTACAATACAAAACTTGATATCTTCAAGGAGATGAACATATGTGGATATTACACTTACAGCTTAGTACCTAAAATACAGTGATGTTTGCACACTAAATAAGCAATACACATAGGCAGCCATTTTAACTTAATTTTCTCTAGATATGCTTTATTAACTTTTGCCTTTTGAGAAGCTGCTGTACCTTACTGCTGTCAGCTGTCTTTGTAAGGCCAAGTGGAGATGAAGGAAGGCGAGCTCCAGTCATTTAAGTTTGTTATACTAGTTCTACCATTTTTTACCATGTTTGTTTAAAGAATAGTTCCTATTTTTTATTCCAATTGGCCAAACCAATAACTGAATTATTACAATAAAAATGACACAAGCTAAAATGAGTTTTAATAATTCAACTTAATTATACTAAATATGTAGCGAAAGTTCCCTTACAACTTATTTCTGAAAAATGAAGTATATGTATATGACATATACGTATAAAACATTTTCACATTCTTTTATTTTTCATTAAGTATGGAAAAATCTCTGTCATGCCATAAGTAATATTAAGTGCATATCCACATGTGTAATGGCCTGATCCACAAGGCTCCATGTTACATATTATCTGGAGAAAAATGAACATATGTGCCAAAATGTGGGGCATTGTCCTCATCAATAAAGTTTTCAAGGAACCCTGAAATTTTCTCCTTAATATCCCAGGAGTTAGAGGTTTTGATTTAATTACCTATTAAGTAGCGCTATGTACAGTGGATAAGTCCATGTGCTTAAATGTGTTTGGAGATAAAAGTGATCAGGTCAAGAAGAGCTAAAATGGGTGTTTATTATAGTTTTGTACAGTAAAAATATTCTCCTGTAGCTTTGTTTCTAGTATCTATGCATCTACATACAATAGATATCAATATAACAATAAAGCTTTCCCTCATACCTTAGTAAAAAGTTAAGACAGTTAGATCCAAATATCTGTCAACTGAATTACAATAATTAACGGACTGCTTTAGAATTAATGGCTGCTGTATTGTGCAAAAATATCTTTGTTGTCACTTTTTAAAATATATTTAAGTAGTTTTCAAAGGTTTTTTTAATGCATTTTCACATACAAAAGTCCAGCTCTTCATATATATATATAATATATATATATATATATATGTTTGGGACATTTTTAAGTAAATGGAACAAGATGTATAACTCTGGGAAAATCCTGCAAGACAGGCATGTGCATCTGGGTGTAGATGTGGATCTTCCAATGCCTTGTTCGAAGCTTCAGAGCAATCGTATTGTAACCTTAGAAAATTAAGGGAAAATTACATAGAGAAAGAAACTGGAGAAAATAAAGAAATGAGAGGTGACACAGAAATGAGAAAGAAATACAGGTGAGGGGAGAGAGAATGGAGAGAGGAGGGAAATTATGAGGAGTAGAAAGAAGAACAATGAGAGAACGATAGAAATGTGAAAATAACTTGGACAGACAAGATAGAAATGGTAGGTGATGGAAGAGAGAAAAGAGGAATGACAATGAAGGAAGTAAAGAAAAAAAATGAAATGAAATGAAATAGAGGGTAAGAGAGAAATCAGTGAAGGGAAAAGGGAGGAAGAGGAAAGTAAGAGGAGAGGTTATAAAAGCAAAAAGGGAAGACAGAAGAGCAAATCATGGCATTTGAACACCTTAGCAGCTACATCAGAAAAATAGAAAATATACCTTTTACATTACTATCGCATACACACCTGATACTGTAGCTTAACCTTCGTTAACCCCACACCACATCAGAATGAGCATATACAACATAACACACACACTCACTCACCGTGCACGGAGCCTGAGTGCAGACTCAATTTGAGCTAGTCCTGTTTGGATAATTAGGATCAGCTCTTATATACAGGCTTGCCATGTGCCTATACCATGCATCTTTAAACTGTTTTACTGTACTTACCTCTACCATGTCTACTGGGAAGTTGTTTCCCTTATCTACCTCCTTCTGTTTCTCATATTAACATATATTATTCCCCAATAACACTGTGCGTCATTAATAGGGTTACCACCTTTTGCCAAAAACTACAGGCCATAGTTGTAGCTCAATGTGGGTGGAGCCACAAAGGGGCAGAGCAACTTAATGTTGCATGACCCTACAAAACTGATTCTCAGGCTCATTGGTCCTGGTACTCCCTGACAGTAGTAAACAACTCCCATCATTATATTGTGAGGCAGCCACAGATGGTGGTACAGTATAACTCTTATCATTATATAGTGATCCAGACACAGATGGCGACAGCATAACTGCTATCATTATATAGTCATCCAGATATAGATGGTGGTACTGCATAAGTACTATCATTGTAAAGTTATCCAGACACAAACGGTGGTACAGCATAACTGCTATCATTATACAGTGAAACGGACACAGACAACTGTATTGCATAACTCTCATCACTATATACTGAGCCAGGCACTGATGGTGGTAAACCATAACTCCCATCACTATATACTAAGGCAAACTCCAATGTCCCATCATTATAATTTTAGTTTCCCACTTTTTTATCTGTTCTTCTGTCTTCTTTCTTTTTCTGCTTCTCCCTGGTATCAGCTTTGTTGACCAGGCCTTCCGTAGTTATTCCACGTAAGGTCAAAGTTGTGCACCACATGCACATCCTCTCCCCTTTGAGGAAGCCTGCTCCTCGCTTACCACTCCTCCTGCTGGTATTTTTCTTATAGTGGTACTGGCTTCAAAGAATAGCTACCAGCCAGGTAGCAAGCTTAATTACTAAATAATGTTGAAAATGTAATTCTGAAAACATAAGGTGTCTGTTTTTTTTTAAAAACTGCAGATTACTCTAACAGCTTCTAAAATCGAGAAAACAGAATACAACCAGGTGCCAGAACTCAATACACTTATATAATATACAATTTTCAGCAAATTCCAAAACTAAGTTATTAAAGCCTTATGCATTGTTAAGGATAAATATTTAGTTCTAACGAAAAAATAGTCAGCATTAGACTGGAATGACATAAAAAAAAATCAAATCAGAGTGAACTGCTGACCTATTAATAGTATCATTTACTAGCTGTTATGCACTATGTTAATTATTTGCCTGGTAAGAATTTTCTGTCTGTTTCAGCACCTGGCATAATAAACTGGTGTCACCAAGGCATAAACAGTTGCCATTGTTTTTTTAATGTTGCACTCTCTGCCATCAGCAAACACACCCAAATTTCTTGAGAAAACTCAAGAGGCTATTTACTTAAGAGCTTGATCTGTGGTGCATGGCAAACCACAGGTGATTGGCAGTGTACATCATACAGTATGTTAATTGCAAAGTGCCATAAGCTATACTACATATTAAACAAGTTTGAAAACAAGTACATAGTGTATGTTATAGTGGCAATAAATAATGCCTACTCGCTGTGACCAAAGCCAAACCCCACACAACCAAACCCTGTACAACATGGGACACTGACTGTGAGGTAGGGCTTTGACCACTGCATTATTTATTATTAACATAGCATCAGCTTTCCTGTGATGCTGTGAGCATGCTCACACTAAGTTGTTATTTTCTGGTATAACCAATTCCGATAGCCCAGAATTCAGCAAATTCAGAAGACTACTGGGTTACATTTATCATCACAATATCAGATTTTATAATATAGGGCAGTGATGGTGAACGTTTTACACTGCACATTAAACATGGAAAGGAAGTTTTTTGGTACAAAATTACTGTACACAACAATTTGCCCATATAAATTATGTTTGTTTTTTTTAGGCATAGAAACATAGAATGTAACTATTTGGCATATCTTCCCATTGACATCTGTGTTTCACTCACCAGTGATGACGGTGTGCTGCTCACCCAAACACAATCTGAACAAATAGCTGGTCAGTCAGCAACCTGGCCACGTGTCACAACTGAAGACTTTGCGTGCCCGTTGTGGCACAAGTGCCATAGGTTCGCCATTGCTGATATAGGATTTTCATATATCCTGAAATCTACATGACAAATGTAAGCACACTTGTTTCTCATGGAAACTTCCTGACATCACAAGTTTAACAAAAAAGGAAACCTTTGTTTCAGTGACTGTACAGTGTCCTAAAGGCAGAGGTTGGAGAAAAACAAACAAGCTGAGTTGGCTCTCCTCTGGAGACAGAGCACAGGGCAAGGCAGACTCTGCCAGACCTGAGACACCCTGACTGTGCAGGGTTGAACAAGACTGACCCATCATATTAGAAAAAATAAACAAAAGTTCATCATCTAGAGTAAAGAAGAACATTGAAGAGCAGGGGCAAAATTAAGAGAGTGCAAGGCCTGTTCCTTCAGACCTCTACTTTATCGCTCCCTATTAATGTGCTGGGTGTTAATGTATAGTGTGGTGTGTCAGTTTATGGTGTTAGAGTGAGTGAGTGTGGGGATGTGTCAGCATACAGTATTAGACTAGGTGGAGTGTCCACTAACAGTGTGTTAGTTGTTGGTGTTAGACTGAATGTGTGTTTGCATATAGTGTATGAACTAGGGAGGAAATTCAGAGAGCAGAGCACTGAGCATTGGAGAAGCTGTACAGCTGGACAGAGCAAGTATTTCCCGAGCCAGAGCTCCTGCTCTGCACCATACTGCTTGTTCGCTGCTCTATCCTGCTAGGCTTTGAAATATTGCCATCTATGTAAAAAAATGGGGAGGTGGTGGTGATGGTGGTTTTGGGGCAGCCAGTGCATGTAGGGAGGGGAAGGTGCAACGTTTAAACCATGCCTTACTTTGGTAGGTTGGGGTGGACAAACATTTAAGCACTTGTAGATCTAATGCTTGTTTCTTCCCCCTGTACGCCAGGGGCCTACCTCGTCATCAGAGAGATAAAGTTCATACGAATCAGAATCTGCAAGGCTTTTTATTTTTACTTAAATTGTGTTTCTTTTACTATACACTATATGACCAAAAGTATGTGGACTCTTGGCCATCACACCAATATGATCTTGTTGGACATCCCATTCCAAAAGCATGGGCCTTAATATGGAGTTGACGCCCCTTGTGACAGCCACCACTCTTCAGGGAAGGCTTTCCAAAATATTTTAGAGTGGGAATATGTGTGGGAATTTGTGCACATTCAGCAAAAAGTGTATTTGTGAGGTTAGGCATTGATGTTGGACCCTGAAAAACAGGCCGAAATCATTATCCCTCTTCCACCAAACTTTTCAGTAGGCACTATTTATTCCGGTAGGTAGTGTTCCCCTAGAATTAGCGAAACTTAGATTAATCCATTAGATGTCCAGATGAAGCATGTGCCTATCCTGCCTTATGTTGTGTATTGTCATTAAGTGAAATAAGCATTATATGCAGTGTGCCCTGTAGGCTCCAGAAGCCATACAATAATGTTTACATGTGGAGTACTTCTGTAATATACTGTAAAGATAAACATTTTGTGAAAAAAACACACCAAAACTAAACAAACCAAAAATAGTTTGTCATGACAAATTATGTGGCTATGTGACAAGTGCCCAAATGCTCCTAGTGCAGTACTCGGAGTTGTCTTCTGTCCAGAAATATATACTTTGTGTGTTATTCATGTGTGTTTTTCGCAAATACTATTACAAACCAGAATACTAACCGTATATATTTTTCTATAATTGCCAGAAAGATAAAGGAATTCTCTCTCTCTCTCTCTCTCTCTCTCTCTCTCTATATATATATATATATATATATATATAAGGTAACTAAACACAAAAATCATATATTTTTTACTACATTATTCATACTAAATGCTGTACAAGGGACTTGTAAAACGCAAAATACATTTAAAAAAGAAAGGCTAAAGGTAAGGGACTATTTTTCACGTTAGGAAAGCTGAAATTTGACTCCTGTCATCCTGCTAAAAGGGTCTAAACTGCATATGGTAATTTAAAATGTGAGGAATAATGTAGTAAAGAGAAATGATCATATACATCTTTTGAACAAGAAAAGACTTTCCTCTCAACCTGCCCATTTTCTGTGGGAGATCCTAGGGAGCTGCCCAATTGAAGGAGGTCCGTACTGTAGTAGTATCAGCCAGTTTGGACACCTTACATCTTGGGGGTATGCCAAAGATATACACATAAACAGGTTTGTGTAATACGTATATATTATTTTTAACACAAGTAAGTTTATTCATTACTTTACACGGTTATTTAACATAACTTAACCATATTGCTAATTCAATATTTGAGGAATATGACACATCCTGTTTAAATTATTGTACTACATGATAGTAAAAAAAATCTCTAACTTACCCCACAACAAATTAATTACATATTAAGTAATAAAATTATAAAGAGTAGAGTCAAATCAAATGCTAAAGAGCTAAAATTTTTATATCCTAACCTACCATTGACACTTTACATTAAATTATATTTATTTATAAAGCGCCGGCTGATTCCGCAGCGCTGTTACGTTCATTAGAACAATTTATAAACACATACAATAACAAACTGGTGCAAAGGAGAAGAAGGCCCAATCTAGTCGGTGGTTGAGGGGAGTGAGACAATAGAAGAAGACTGCTTGGATGGGGATGAGTTGATCGGGTTGCGATGATGTGTTGAAGCTGTTTGTTCAGATGGCTTTGATTAGGATGATGGTTGGGAGCACTGTAAAGGAATGTTGTACGCTTTCCTGAACAAGTGGGTTTTTAGAGAGGTTTTGAAAGTCGCGTATGAGGCAGAAAGTCTGACGGGACGGGAAAGAGAATTCCACAGGAGGGGAGCTGCGCGGGTGAAATCCTGAATACGGGAGTGGGAAGAGGTAACAACAGTTGAAGAAAGTCGCAGGTCGTGAGAGGAGTGAAGAGGGCTGGTAGGGGTGTATTTGGATAGGAGGATAGAGATGTAAGGTGGTGCATAGTTGTTTAGGGCTCTATAGGTCAGGGTCAGAAGTTTAAATTTGAGTCTGAAGGGTATGGGGAGCCATAGTGGAGCAGTGGATGAGGAGCGGCTGCAGAGAAAAATTAATTTAGCTGCAGTGTTGAGGATGGATTAAAGCGGTGAAAGGCGGGAGAGGGGGAGAGCGGTTAGTAGGAAGTTGCAATAATCCAGGCAGGATATCACAAGGGAGTGGATAAGTAACTTGGTTGTGTCTTGTGTGAGGAAAGGACGGATTCGGGAGATGTCTTTCAGGTGGAGGCGGCAGGATTTGGTGAGGGACTGGATGTGAGGCATGAAGGAGAGAGCAGAGTTGAGGGTGACACCAAGGCAGTGAACCTGGTCTGTTGGTTGGATAGTGGAGTTGTCAACAGTAATAGAGATGTCAGGAAAAGTGGACAGAGCAGATGGCGGGATTACCATGAGTTCGGTCTTAGAGATGTTGAGCATTAGGTAACGGGACGCCATCCATGATGCAACTCTTCAGTGAGGCGAGTTAGAAGAGAGGGGGAAAGGTCTGGAGCAGAAATATAGAGTAGGGTGTCATCTGCATGTAGGTGGTACTGCGAAGAAATATGTTTTCCGAGGGAAGAAGTGTAGATGGAGAATAGCAGAGGCCCAAGAACTGAGCCTTGAGGAACACCAGTAGATTGCAGTAGGGGAGAGGAGCAAGTTCCAGTAAATGAGACACTAAAAGTATGGTTAGAAAGGTAGGATTTAAGCCGTGAAAGACCCATGTCACAGATGCCATGAGCATGGAGGATTTGTAGGAGAAGGGGGTGGTCGACTGTGTCAAAGACTGCAGAGAGGTCCAAGAGAACAACCAGTGAGAATTGGCCTTTCGTTTTAGCTGTGAGGAGTTCATTAGTAATCTTAGTCGGTGCAGTCTCTGTTGAACGCTGTGGACGGAAACCAGATTGTAGAGGGTCAAGTAGAGATTTTGACGAAAGAAAGTTTGTTAGTTGATTGTAGGTTAATCTTTCCAGCAGTAGTGTATCTGTAAGCTGTGGAGTGTTGAGGTTGCTGATGTTACTGTAGGTTTGTGGTGGTTTCTTGAGTAGGGAGGGTGTGTGTGGTATGTCGATATTAAATGTAAGCTGGCTTTGATTAGACAGACAGGTGGGAGAGTTGGAGAACTGAGATGTGGAACAAAGGTGGGAGAACACTAGATCGATTTGATGACTGCCACGGTGCGTTGGGGAGTTAGTCCATTGTTAGAGTTGGAGGGAGGAGGAGAGTGAAAGTAGTTTTGAAGCAGCAGGTGAGGATGGGTCATTAATAGGTGTATTGAAGTCTCCTAGGATTAGTGTAGGGATGGTGGAGGAAAGAAAGTGGGAAAGCCAAGATGCAGAGTCATCAAAGAAATGTAAGTTGAGGCCAGGAGGCCGGTAGATTACTGCAAGGCGAAGAGCAATCGGGGAGAAAGGGCGGACAGAGTGTACTTCGAAAGATGAGAAAGACAGAGAAGGAATTGGGGGTAGACATTGAAAGGTGCAGCGAGGAGAGAGGAGAATACCTACACCACCTCCCTGTTTGTCTCCAGGTCTGGGAGTGTGGCTGAAGTGAAGGCCACCGTAAGTGAGAGCAGCAGGAGAGGTAGTGTCCCAGGGTGTCAATCATGTTTCAGTAAGTGCAAGAAGGCTAAGGTGGTGTAGAGATGAAAAGGTCATGGACAGCAGTTAGTTTATTGCAAACAGAGCGTGCATTTCTGAGGGCACAGGAGAAAGGGATGCTGGGGTTTCAGTGGACTGGTTTAAGATTGGAGGGATTGCGGTAGTTTGTGTTAGTTCGGCAGGTGCGGGGACGGAAGAAGGTGGGGATGGTGGGGCCAGTGTCACCTGAGCACAGAAGGAGTAGGATACAGACAGAAAACAAATGGGAATATGATTTGTGGACATTGGATGCCTTCACTTGTGAGTGCTTAGTGGTGTTGGGGTATGAAGAAAACAGAAAGACATATGAGCTAGGTGGAGTGATAGATGGGATGGAGTTATGTGGACTGTAGAGGGTTTGTCAAGGGGTGTAGAGGCTGCAGCGATTGTGAGATTTGTGGGAAGAGGACATAGAAACATGTATGTCCCGTTTAACTCTCGTGTAACTCTTAACTGTCCACTTATGAAGAGTCCACTTGGGGAGAGGCCACAGCAGCTACATTTACAAACTTTATATATGTTTTGGTTTTTTTTTAACTACGGATCACACAGGGTCCAAAATAAATGCACTCATTTGTTGAGAAACCAGTCGGGTCTCTGGAGGTGCACCTTGAAACTATCTTACATCTAAATCTATAGTAAATTTTATTTCAACAAATGCCCTTAAAGGTTATATACAGTGGTGGGATTCAGCCGGTTTTTGTCGAACCGTTTCCTAAAAAATGTAGAGTTCTCCGAACCGTTTCTTAATTACCCTATTATAGGCTGCACTTCTTATACGATAATTCGTATCGACCGACGCACAAAACTGCATTTCAGTGATTTTTTCTTTATCATTTAGCCCTGATGTTTGCTTGCAGCAGGGCTAAATTATAAAGATCCCCTGCAGCGCTGCAGGAGACCTGGATCCGTCTCTCTGGCAGCCGGTTGGTGTCTATGCGAAGCAGACAACCCCGGCTGCTGCTGCCGCCGGTACTGCCGGGGATTCTATGAAGGAGCACCAGCGCTACGTGACCTTCTGGTGAACATAAGATGTTAAAAACAAACGGCAGAAAAAAAAACTTTGATAAAAATGCATTTCTTGTTTTTACTGCTCCTAAATTAACCCTAAACACCCCATTAACTATAACTGCCCCTAGTAACCCTAAACACCCATTTAAACTATAAACTGCCGGGCTACGTTGAACCCTAAAGGGCACCCCATTAAGCTATAACTGCCCTAATTAAGCACGGCGATAAACACCGACCATTAAGCGGGTGATAACTGGCTCCCTAAATTAACCCTAAAACACCCCGTTAGACTACAACTGTCGCCTAAATTAACGCCCTAAACACCATATAATCGGTATAATTGGCCCCTAAAATTAACGCCTGTAAACACCGTCCATTAACTTAAATGCCCTAAATTAACGCCTAAACACCCTTTATTAACTATAACTGACCCTAAATTAACCCTAAACACCCCATTAACTATAACTGCCCCTAAGTTAACCCTAAACACCCCATTAACTATAACTGTCCCTAAATTAACCCCCACCTCCCCTAACTTTCAGCGGCCCAAATATACATTTTATACTCACAGTTAGATGAGTGTCACAGCCATGGCGATGCTAAGGAAATGGGCGGGGCCAATTGGCCATTTGGTCCCGCCCCTTTCTTCCTCCCTGCAGTCACTGCCGATTGACCCCGCCCCTTTCTTTCTCCAGCAGTGACTGCAGGGAGGGACTGGAAAGAAGGTAAGTGGAGGAGGCACTAGAGAAGGAAGTGTGTTGGGGGGGCAATCGGCAGTGACTGCAGGGAGGACCTGTGAGTAGGAGCTGCTGCTCCGTCACAAACGGATTATAAAACGAGGGGTGTTTTTCAGAGCATTTGCTCTGAAAAAATCCTCATTTTATAATCGATAATGAAATTCATTGCCAACAAATTTCATTATCGATTATTATCGATTAGTTGTTGCAGCCCTACAGGGGACCTGTATCCTCCTCTCTCTTGCAGCCAGGGAACATCTGCATGATGCGCGCAGACAACTTCCGCTGCTGCCGTCACTTCTGCCAGGGCTTCAGATGTACACTGGCTGCCCCCACAAGGCACCAGGGAGTCTGGGCATTGGTAAGTCTGGGGGGGTCACAGTGGCATATCAGGGGAGCAGAGTGGCAAATCTAAGGGGCAGAGTGGCATATCGGGAGGAATAAAGCATATGAGGGCGGAATAAAGCATATTAAGAGGCAGAGTGGCATATCTAGGGGGGCAGAGTGGCCATATCAGAGGGCACGAGTAGCAATATCCTCAGGAGGGCAGAGTGGACATAGTCAGGGGAACGAGGAGGTCAGAGTGGCCAATATTTGGGGCAAAAAGCCCAATATCTATATGGAGGCTAGATGGTCGTTAATCATTTACAGGGAGCAAAGTGTAGCGCGGTAATAGCTGGGTGGTGGGCAGAGTAGCATATTTAAGGGGGAATATAAAGCATATCAGGGGAGTCGAGAGAGAAGGGGAGCATAATAAGCATATCAGGAGGGAGACCATGAAGTGTCATTATTCAGGTGGGGCAATGTAGCATATCATGGGAGCAGAGTGTCATATCTTGGGGGGCACTGAGTAAAGCAATACTCAGGAGAGCTAGTGGCATAACAAGGGTGGGGATATCCGAGTGTCATATCAATGAGAGGAGGAGACAGAGTAGTCTCACATATTCATTGAGAGGAAGCAGGTGTCAGATCTAGGGGTTAGAGTGGCATATATTGGGGGCATAAAGCATATCGGGGGGCATAAAGCTTATCAAGAGGCAGAGTGGCATATCAGGGGAGCAAAGTGGCATATCAGGGGACAGAGGGCATATCTTTAAGTAAGGTGCATTATGAATTAAGGGGAGACCTTAAAATGGCTATTGGCTTTCCAAATGCCTGTATATAACCTATGCTGACTATGCTACATAATAGATACCAATAATATTAACATACATGTATTCCTGTTCATTAGATAAAATACTGTTTTACCATTCCACTAATGTGTATTTTTTCTATTAATCTTTAAAATAGCACCAACCTTCAAGGGTGTGGCTTATAATCGAGCCAATACGGTATAATTGTAGTTAGCATTAATTAATTAATGGTAATTAAAAGTATGCACTGGTTCTCTTTAGATCAATTGTGATTTTTTGTTTTGTGACTCTGGTATTACTCTCGTAACAATTTGCTTATGTTTTTGTTCTTTATATTATTAATAAAATAAACATTTATTATTAATGTTAAATGTATAAATTGTATACATTATAAATATATAAATATTTATTATTAATATATTGGTAATTAGCATTAATTAATGGTAATTAAAAGTATGCACTGGTGCATTTTTAGCTTATTGATTCAGATTTTTTATATGACATGCAATTGATAAAAACATCAAAAGAGGCATCATAGATTTGTAAAAACATATATACTTTTTGAAGGTGAAAACGGCATATACCAATTTGAGTCAAATTTTTTCTTGATGTACATGCAGTTTTCACCTTGTTTCCGAGAAGTAGATTTAAAAAATAAATTTAGAGGCTCTTTAAATGTTTTATTAATAGCATTTGTCACATAAAAAATCTCAATCAATTATCTGAATAGTACCAGTGCATACTTTTTCAGACTTATATTGAACAATTTGATTAACTGAGACTGTGTGTGAGAGACTGCCTGAGTCTGTGTGTGTGTGTGAGAGAGAGACTGCCTGGGTCTGTGTGTGTGAGAGAGACTGCCTGAGTTTGTATGTGTGTGTGAGACTGCTCGAGTCTGTATGTGTATATGTGTGTGAGAGACTGCCTGAGTCTGTGTGTGAGACTGCCTAGGTCTCTCTGTGTGTGAGAGACTGCCTGAGTCTGTGTGTATGACTGCCTGAGTCTCTGTGTGTGTATGTGTGAGAGACTGCCTGAGTCTGTATGTGTGGTAGAGAGACTGCCTGAGTCTCTGTGTGTGTGAGACTGCCTGAGTCTGTGTGCAACGTTTTTATTTTTTAGTAAGAAAGCTCAGAAGTGGTTACTAAAACATTTCAATCTCACTACTGGTTATATACCATAGTCAATGGCATTATCCAGTCAATCCATTTCATTGAATACTACCCTTAGAATTAATATCAGCTTTACTGAGTGCGACACAAATGATTTATTAACATGATGTTTATATTTCAGATGCAAAAAAGCTTCTGATGATAATTCCTTTACTAATTACACATTTATTTTTCATTAAACACAGTGCATACTTTCTGCTTTGCATATACCTTCTTGGAATCATATAAAAAGTTAATACATTCTTGCAGATTTAATGTTAAACATCTAGTCATCTTATTAATTTGGGACTTACCGTGTTATGGTTGCACCAGCTCCAACAATGTTCACAGGTTCAACATAAAATATTTTCTGGGTCTTTGCAAACACACCATAAGTGTATCCATTACCATCTATGTTTCTTATAATATAAATTTGATTTATGTTCAATGGGGGATTTCCAGCAGCATTGTAAATATAATAAAAGGTGGAGATTTATGACGAGTGAGATATTTTTTTTTAGTGTTAGAACATGCTGTAGCTTGAATATTACATGTATTGCCAAGAAGTAAATAGTTTAAACATCATCATCACCTAGATAAAGGCTTGGAAAACCTAAAGACTTTGGCAGATGCAAATTACATGGATATAAGATTCACTCCAGCAACTGGATCCTGAGAGTCCGGTGATATCATTTGTTGGGGCAGTGTATTAGTAAGGACAAATGTATTGAGAGGAACAATTGGACAGAGAGGTTGTTTTTTTATGTTCAGCAGTTAGACCATGGTTCATTGTGCATACATCCTAGTAGGTAGATTAGTCTGTACTCAGAAACACTGTTGCTTTACTCGTGAACTGCCACATCCCCAACAATAAATGACAGGAGAGGACGTTTATGTACATGTGCACACAAACTTGTAAAGTTTGGCCATGGCTAATGGATTCCAAAATTAGGCAACTTGACATCTCTGTGCTATATAAAACTATGAAATACAGTAGACTTTATTTCACCACCCAGCCCCTCCTTTAGTACTGAAGTATGTGATGCTCCCAGCCAGCACCCCCGTTGTGTACAGGTGTTTGCAGATTGCAGATAGCTGTTTGCTGTATCCTTAGTCTTCTTTTTTGGATGCTATCTACAGACACAAGACTGTCACAAGCACTGGTGGATGACAGCAGACAGCCAATGGGCAGACCTAAACAAGGTCAGACTACCTGAAGTCATACACAATCCAGTCCAAGTAATACATTGATAAGGCAGATAACCAGATAACTATGTGGATTATGGCTCCCCTTTGCGGGATGCGTGTAGGCGGGCCAACTGATGTCTTGCTGACGTCCACGGGCGGTAATGAAGACATTGTGAGTGTCCCGCTGACTTCAGTGGTCGGCCCCACTGATGTTGGTTGTGGGGCTAGCCCTACATGCAGGAAAAAGTTGCTGCAGGAGGGGAAGTGGGGACACTCCCATGACCCAGAGTTTTTCCTTGGTGTCCTAGAGAAGCAAAAATTCACCTGGGGTCTCTGAGTGAAACTCAGAGACTTCCTGTGTATTATTATAAATCCAAACCTGGTGCTAAACCAGAAGACAAAACATAAACAGAGTCCAGAGCCAGGAACACAAAAGCACCAGGAACCAAATCTGAGGCAAGGAAAACAGTGTTCAAGCAAGGGAAGCTGACACCAACCATGGTTTATAAAGACCCTTGATTACAAGATGATCCACAAACATGTCAGAAACAGGTAGGAATGTCATGTCATTATGGGGGCAGAGTTTTAGGTGACCCCAAAAACCATCTAGTGTCGACAAGGATAGGTGCATGGGAGCTTATTTGGTAGTTCAAATTGTCTAGTTGGGTACTCTTTCTAATTATGTCTTCTCTTCTCTCTTTATGTCTCCTTATGTATCTACTTCTTTTTTTTATTTTCCTTTGTTCTCTTTATTTTTCTATGTTTCTTTCAATCTCTCATCCATTTTCTCCCCTTTCTTTTTTGCTCCTCCACTTTACCTAATTTTTTCCTATCTCTCCCCTATCTTTGCCCTTTTTTCTCATTATCTCTCCTCCTCTTTCTCTCTGACTTTTCTGCCTACCTTGCACTCTTATCTCTCTCAGTTTTCTTTGACTCCTTCTCATTATATCTCCTCTTTTGTTTATCTCATCTTTTTCATTTCTTTTTATCTCTCCTCCTATTTCATTTTATCTCTCTTTTTTCCTCACGATCTCCTCCACATCTTTTTATCTCTCTCCTTTTTCATTATCCATCCTACTTTTCATTATCTCTCCCCTTTCTCTCCATCTCTCATTATCTCTCCTCTCGTCTTTATGTGGGGACAAAGGGGAGGGATAAAAAGAAAGAAGAAAGCTTTTCTTCTTTCTCTTTATCTCTCCCATTGCCCCCCACATAATAATATTATTATTTTCATCTATTATTTTTATTATCTTTAACTTCTCTATATTTCTGTAACTCACATATACCCCACATCTGGTCCATATCATTATATTTCTCCTATCATTCCGTTCTTTTCATTATTATATTATTATATCTTTAATCTATTATCTTTAGCTCTTCTAATCCCATAACTCACATATGCACTGGTACGCATTTTTACACACACTCTTCACATTTGATCCCACCTCCACCGACACCGGGTCGGACTGGCCCTTTGTGAACAATTTGGGACCAGCCTGGGAGGCAATTGACGCACAATCCCCCCCCCCCGGTGAGTGACAACCCAGACACACACCACTTACATATGACACTGGTGCAGGCCCATAGCCTGAAATGGAGACTCAAATATGAAGGGTTTAACCCCAGTAGCCCCCTAGTGACCCCACTGATAATACCAAAATCACATAAAATAGAGACCTGTAGGCTTAAATGGTTTATTGCCACTTAGCCTTGTTATTAAAGGTTGAACCTTATTTAGATAGGTGCAGAGAAGCCTTCCAGCTGAAATGAAAAATGCATATATAGCCACACGGCTATCCTGAAGATCCTTAAGATGAGACAGTTTTGAAGCAGGAAAACTGGGCAGACAAGCTAGGGTAAGTGGTTCTTATCTGCAATAAAATTCTATCCTTTTGTTTAAGCAAATAAACATTGTGTGACTCATGCCTTTTTACTGAGAAATAAGAAATTGTTCCCTTAGAGGTGGCTCTCCAACTGCCAGGTCTAAAGTGCACATGTGGTTGAGATTGCACATGTACCTACCGATTTTAGGGCCCACTGAACCCTGCCAGGGGTGGATACAAGCAGCTAAGTAGAGCTGATACAGTTACATTTAAGGAACAGGAAAGTCAGAAGATCCCTTTCCTTCAAAATCATGCTTGCTTCTCTGTATATGTTATAAACATAAGAGATCTGGTCAATTTTAAAAGAGGTAAAGCAGCAAGATTACTTTTTGCCTAAGATTAACTTTTGGTTTGCCAACTATTCAACTGAACAAAGTAAGGCATTAGTACTTGGATGGCGTACAAGGAAGTACAGTGTCCAGGGGACTTCCCAACACAGACATTCCTGCTAATAGTGTAATATATTATCCGGTTTTCATTGCCCTTTTTAGGCTGCAGGCCCGAACTATCCCTGTTCATTAATTCTCCAGATTTGACCATAAAGTGCTGGTGGTTATTGAGACCAGGACCTACTTTTGCTGTAGGACCAATCTTATCCTTTGATCCTTGAAATGCTACAATACAATTACATCTCTCATACCTACTAACAGTCACCTATAATACACATTTAGAGAATAGAAAAGCAATGGATGGGCAAGGAGTCAAACATAAAATGGGGTTCTGATAAATATTTTTCATTTTTGTGACCAGAGCATACACACAGAAGTAAGACAGACTGATTACATTAAAATTGAGACCTTGCTACGTATAATCTGCAATGTTTTTGGGTTCTTGGACTATGAGATAAAAGCCTGATTAACATTAAAGAAATATTATCGCTTAACAGCAATTTATATTAAATAATGACAGCGTGTAAATAAGCCTGCCATAAAATTATCCTGGAATGGAGATGAAATATTCTGTGGATACAATGTTTATTGATTTCGGCTAATATACTTTTCACACATTAAAAATATAAATTAAAAGAGTGCAGTTTCTCTTTACAAAGACTGAAACAATAGTATATTAAGTTAGTGGGGAAAGAGCTGTTTTATGTCTCTCTTTACAGCTCTCAAGAGGCGTAAAGAGATTTGCGTTGTCTTCTTTAGCGGGACAACTTTTTATGTGGAATCACATAACATTTCCCAATGGTCCCAATGACAGTATATATTTTTTGTGTTTAGGTTACTCAACCCCAAAATTTGGCCAGGGGCAGGGTTGGAGGCAGGGGCAGGATGGGGCCTTACCAGAAATTTCACTAGGACTAGGTAGCCATGTGTGAGCTTTAATGGAGATCTACAATTGGCTGATCAAGGGAGGTAAGAGGATTTGACCCATTTGGCTGTTTATCCACACTACTCACAAAAGCGGGATAGTGGGGCAGAATAGTGCTCTAAGCTCAGAGCTTGGTGGTTACTGCCTCTACAAAGGCTGGTGTGAAAGGGGTGTGAAAACAGTGCTCTGTGTTCTCAGCTAATCTAGTTTAATACTTTTGTGTATGCAGATTTTGGTCACGTTCAGTATTCCTTAAAGCAGAGATGGTTTAATGGCAATCATCACATTATGTTTAAGGTTCATCAAAGTATGTATTCATTTTTAATGAATGCAGGGTAAATATGGCTCTACTATCAACCGGCTAAATCACACCCTAAAAAAGCATATAAAGTCAGATTTTGGGGTGCTGCCAAAATGACCAATATGTATTACAACAAAGGAAAAAATCAGGGTACACCCATCACATACTTTTTAAAGCCACCTATGTGAAGCATAAAAAAATGGACATGTATTGCTTATATTCCATATATACTCTATGATATACTGTACATTGTTTTGGCTTCATGACTTCATTAGCTACCTCTAGAAATATTGATAATCCAACATGCCACCTTTGGTAGCCATAAGTGTAGGAGTCTTGTGTCTCATATTAGGAAATAATGTTCTTAACACTCTTACTGGTGCTTCCTTTCTTGCTTTTTGTAAATAATGTAAGAAATATAATGAAAGTAAGGGCCAGGTGTAGATTCGTGAGAGGGTCCTGAATTAATGACTACTTTGGCAAAGACACAGTAGCGTGCTATATTTTGTCATGGAAATATTCTTGTTACCATTCAATTAAGGGCCTGTTGTCCCATATTGTGACTTTGCCGACACAAGGAACACAGTTTTCTTTCTGTATTACCTGTACCTTAATGACTATATCTTTTTATTACTGCAGGCATAATTATTGGGAAAAAGGAAGAAGAACTGGATTCTGTTTTCTTTTTTTTTCTGTGAAACTAAACAACCACCACAATGCTTTTCTTTGTGTTCTTTTCCTTGTTAATTCTTCAGAACTCTGGTAAGTCTGCCAAAGTAACCAAATGAAAGAAAAGGACACAGCCAAGAAATGTTATCTATGTACTCAACCAGTCTCTAATTACACAAAATGATTTCCGTTAATATTGACATGGCTAAACCTGGGATAAATTATGCTAACCAACAATTTCCGCAGTTCTAGAACAGTTTAAATGTAGTGGCACTCCTTGGCAAGTTTGGGACTCTAATCCACCCATTCAATGCCAGATATACTACCATGCAAGGAGACCGAGGGATTACAATATTAGGGTTAATTCAATAAATATTTGACATATGCTGTCTACATTTACAAGAAAAATAAAACTGGGAGAAAATGCTTAGGTTGGATTAAAGTGTTGATCTCTAATTATGTAACAATTAACAAGAGTCTATTAAACTAATGTGATATGTTTTGGAGTTTAATTATAAATGAATACAAATATATGTCTGATGTGTTTGGATTTCCTATGTTTATTTTTTATCCAGAGTCTCAGCAACTAGTTGGGCCAAAAGAGGTGACAGGATTAGTGGACGGATCAGTGACTATCAAATGCTTCTATTCTACTTTGACAAAAGCCAATAAGTATGAACGAAAGTTCTTTTGTCGGGAAGGAGGACGTCGTAGAAGCTGTGACACCATTGTATCCACCAACAATTACGTGGCAGAAGACTTCAAAGGCCGTGCAACAATAATTGACAATAACAATGAGGGTTCCATCACAGTGGAGATTTCTGGGCTGCAACTAAGCAATAAAGGCACCTATCGATGTGGCATTGGCAGCGTTACCAACGGCCTTACTGCAGTGATCAGCTTGGCTGTAACTCAAGGCACGTCTTGAAGAAATTACAATTATAACCAGATAGACAGGTTTTATTATAAGCACTAGATTTGCAAGGAATATTATATATATACTATATTAACAAGGAAAGGCTGATGGTCATTCCCCTTCTTTCGCCACTCTGGGTGGGGGCAAATAAACCAAATGTTGGGTATAGAGCCCAACAATGCCTCCTCTCAACTCATTACCCATGGGATGGGAAGGTTAAAATATGATAATTAAAACTACAGGAGACCCAAAGTTCATTGCATGCCACATGGGATTGGGTGATAAACCCTACCCCCCATCCGAATACGCAGAAAGGTCACATGAATGCTTTTCAGAGGCAAATCATTACATATATTAAGAAAAAAATGCTACCTACCCTCATTGTAAATGCCCCAGTTAGGGGTTTTAGAGTAGCTGAGGGTTTTTTTTGTTAACAAATTGCAATTTATCTTGCATGCCCTAGCCTTAAACTTGAATTTTAAGTTGTATATCAGTGAATATATGTTTTTATGAGCATTAGTATGCAAGAACATGCAAGCTAACCCCTTTAAAGACGGATTTTCCATTCTTAATAACATTCTGCAATGTATTACTGTATTGCACCACTGCTCGTGATGAAGAGCTTATCGAAACCGATGGCACATATTACATAACCGTAATTTGAAATTCTTTTGTGCCAGGGCAGAGATTCATTTATAAAGGTATTTTCTTTTCATGCAGATTCAACCATTCCAGCAGGGGCACAACTTCTTTATGGTCAGTTGAGGAGCACAGTGACATTTTTGTGTGACATCGGTGACCAATATGCATCCCTTAGGAAGTACCTGTGTAAGATTGGCAAAAGTGGCTGTACAAACATTGTTGATAGTACAGGGAACATGGCAGCCGAATACCAAGGAAGAATCATGTTGAGCAGTGGAAAGGAGGCAGGGAGTTTCACTGTCAAACTTATTCAGTTAAGAAAGGAAGATTCTGGACTTTATTCATGCGGATTTGGAAACTATGGAGGAGGTGGAGACTCCACTGTTTTTGATCTGAGGATTAACGAAGGTGAGTATCTATACAAGTATTAAAATATATGCGCATAAAAATCCAGGTTCTCAACAGAAATATTACAGAGCAAGTACTGGCACAAGTACAATCTTGTCAGTAAACATAATTTCTTTGAGCATAATGGGGCCTGGGTAAGGATCCCACATGCTGTACCTAGCTGTACTTAAATGGAGGTGGAGGTCTGTGAAGCTACTAGCACAGAACTCGCCATTGACGCTTCCTCTGCAATCTGTGTGTGACCTGCTGCTGGCTGCTGTGTTATGATGTCATATCCAGGTGTTCTCCAACAACAGGAGTGCACAGGGTGCGAGGGAGAAAGCGTTAGGAGAGATCTGTGCCTGCTGGACTGTGACTGGACTGTGGTGGCTGTTAAGAGGGCTTAAGGGGCAGTTGCATGGGCCTATAAAAAAGCCAATGCCTAGGCAGCTAAATCTTTTGCTCTGCATTAATTATTTGGATTTGTTCTAAACCAGCTGGCTTTATATATATCACTGTTATATCGGAGACTAGAACTAGAACTCTCTCCACATTAGCTGTACATTATGCAGCTCCAACTCTGCCATTCCTACAGAAAAAACTAATTGAGGTGGGCTATTCATAATGCACTGTGAATTCACTAAGCTGAACTTTCACAAATAGGCATAATTTCAGTGCTTGTTTAAATAACTGATGTAACTCAGAAAATGCAATTTTTATAAATATGTGACGTTTCACTTATTATCCTACTGTTATACTGAGCAAGCTAATACACAGTAATGGGTATTTCAGAGCAAAAATAGTTTTGTGGCTAAAAGTAACTTGAGCCTGTTTATGACCGCAACTCACAAATAAAATATTCTTTCAGGAACATATGCAACATTATTTAATACAATGGTATTACATAATGCATTGAATGGGAAGATATGTTTACCATAATTAGTAAGTAAAAAAATTGTATGTTTTCATTTTTTTACATTTTTACTCTAGAAACTGATATTCTACAGGGATCCAGAGTACTGACAACTAGTTTGGGAGGATCAATATCTGCCCAGTGTAACTACAATCCAAAAAAGAATTATACCATCAAGTTCTGGTGCAAGTGGGGAGACACCAGCTGTGACCCAATCATAAAGACAGATGGGTTTGTCCAGGACACATTTGAAGGAAGAATAGTAATTCATGATGACCCAGCAAATGGAACTATGCAGGTTCTAATGAATCAGTTGACAAAGGAAGATGCTGGATGGTACTGGTGTGTGTTGACGGATGGTGGAAATGACCAGACATCTACTGTGCAGGTTAAAATTGAAGAAGGTGCGAGCCATTTGCTTTATACTGTTCAGTGATGAAACCATCTTTTTTGTATGTACATACATTCATTTAAACTTGCTTGCACCTTAAGATGTTCTTTAAAGCAAATCTTGGTTTTTCTAATGTTTGTTTGTTTCTTTGTTCTTGTTTTATTACAAAACAGGGAATTCTGATAGATTGTCAGGAAATAAAACATTCTTTGTACCAGCTGGAAAACAAGCCCGGATCCCCTGCTCTTACCCATGCAAATACACCTCCTACCAGAAGTACTGGTGCAAGTGGAGCAATTTTGGCTGTGACCCAGTGACCTCTGAGGATGAGGAACAGAGCGGTTTGAGTGTGACCTGCGGTACTCAGGAGTTGGTACTAAACATAATTGCCGTAACCAAGAAGGATGAAGGATGGTACTGGTGTGGAGTAAGAAAATTAGGGAGGTTTGGTGAGAGCCTGCCAGTACATCTGATCGTTGGGGAAGCAGAGGAAAAAGGTAAGTGTGTGTAGGAGAACTAAGAACAATGCTTTACCCAAACTGGTCAAATTTATTATATCTTGATATCAAGCATGAAAAACAATATGTATTTACTAAATTCTTTAATCTATAGCAAACTATCTATCGATCTAGCAATATATTTGGGAAATTTGTACATCCTTTCGAATTAAGAGAATTAAGTTGAATTATAAAGCATTTTATATTATGTTTAATACCTATATTAAAAAAAAAGAAACACGTTGTATATAGGTGTTAGAATTAGGATCATGGATATTCTGGAACATAACAGTTCTACTCATTTATAATAACTCACACAAATGTTATATGCACATTCTGTATTTTTGAAACCATTTTATTCCTCTAGAAATCAACACAGCTGTCCGTGATGAGAACATTATTCCAAATGGCCAGTCAAGAGACGCTAAACGAGGCATAGTTTCTTCAAGGTAAGTTCCTGGTATCACAATTGCTTACATTGATTAAAAATAAATCCATTGTTAAAAAGAAGAATGACAATATATATATATATGTTCTTCTATGGGTATCTATGTCTTTTAATGTGTATCAGTGAATATACAGTTCAGATGAAAGCAGTTATTAAATTGCAGAAATTTAAGAATTCATGGTATAAGCGTAAGGTAACGTTAAACACATTACCTGCTGCCTGCCTACTACATGGTAGTCTCAGCATCAGCCAGCTCCAGCTCTGGCCCAGCAAGAGTTCTATGGGAGTCTAATAAGACCTCCATGAGCATGCACAGAAAGTGCTCTCGTAGACTTAAATGGGGGTGCTTTACTGCCACTGACTGGCTGTTTTAAGCAAACAATCAGGGGCTCCAAAACATGACTTCTTAAAGGTAAGTAAATTTTCTTAACGGGTTGAAGAATGCAAATCAAAATATTTACCTAATATGCATTCTTCATTAGCGAGGCTTAAATTGCAGGTTGGGGTTTTTTTTTTAATTCATTGTTTGATGATTACTGTGATGTTAATTAAACATTTGAAAGCAAAGAGGAAAACATTGTATTTTGAAATACTTTGTGGTGTGATGTTTCTTTGCAAGCTGTGTTCCTGTACACACACATTTATATGTAACATATACATATATGAATCTGTTCCCAGTTCCGAGGACTCGGAGAAGACCAATTCCAGTTCAGTTCTTGCTGTCAGTTTATCCATATGTGTTGCTGTTCTGGTGGCTTTAGCTATATTCATTATTGTTAGACTAAGAAAGAGGAGAAATACAGGCAAGTACAAAGTTTTGTGTATTTTTATGTCTTGTAAATGGTCGATATGAAAGCAAGAGATTCCGTTGTACTTTAGACTTACCACAAATCATACAAAGTGGTATTTCTTTTGATCTCTTTGGACAACATGCCCCCCCCAACTTCAACATACAACATATGTAAACACACTTACACAAATTAAACACGCACTCCATCTCACCCCACTTACACATGAATGCTCACACACGTACACATCCATGCTCTCACATAAACACACGTACACATCCACGGTCACGCAGGTACACATCCACGCTCACGCACGTACACATCCACG